>JAOBYE010041567.1:0-22127 GCA_025403585.1 Parazoanthus swiftii | reverse complement strand
GGGGGGGGGGGGGGTTGTTTAGTTTTAAACTTGGGGGAGCGGTAGGTTGGTCGTTTCTCCAGAAACCCCGAATTGCTTTTCTGCTTTGGAATTTGACGCACTTAACCTGTGGTGGTGATTAACAACATAGTTTTTATTCTTAAATCTAACTTCGTTTTATATCATCACAAATAAAACTGAAACAACTGAACAAGCTAAGAATACATGTATACAAAGTGAAGTATTACTTGCAACGTGCTGACTTTAAATTACCTTTGAGTTAGTTTTTTTGTACTTTTTTCGTCGAGCGTTCGCTATTCTTTTTTCATGCACCTGTTGTAAGTAATTCTGGTTAAGATTTTTAACATGACATATTTTAGAATTCGTTTTATTCATTAGACAGAAGCTGTTAATGCTCAACGAGCGTAAAAGTAGAAGTTTATCAAGCTTTCAATTCCTTAACAGCTACGTTTTAAGGTCTACATTCAATGTTTTCACAAGCTTTTCAAACTAAATATTTAATCATTTTTAACACTGTTTCTTGGGACGGGGATTGTTGCAATCTCTCCTTTGTTATTGAAAGTGAAGGGCGAAGAAAAACTAGCTTAGAGAAGAAGGTTTAAAATAGTTTTCAAACAAGTCAGAAGTCAAGTTTAGGGACATGTTTCATTGACATGGCTGAGTCTTAAATTTATATCTAAATTTAAGTTACACTCTTTTTAGTTTAGTCCTGTTAGCTGTTTATTCTGTTTAGTAGTATAAATTTTGAAAATGTAAATTAACTGTACACTTAGTTTTATTGTGTGCTTTCGAGGACAAAGGAGAGATTGCATCAATCCCTGTCACAAGAAACAGTTAAATTGTGTGCAATTATTACACTTGAAACAATATGCAATGGTTTGTAGCATATCTCAGTTAAATTTGGTACAGGTAATTATTGTTATTAAATTTTCATCTTAGTTTCTTTAGAAAGTTCGACACTAGTTACTATACACGCAGTAAATATGTCAGAAACTTTTATTGCAGTTAGTATAATGTCATTTACTTATAATTACTACTTTAAAATAAATTGTATTCTATTGTGTTATATTACATTACATTACATGATGTGATACGATATATGATATGATATGGTATATGATATGATATTACTATTATTTATATTACTATTATTGGTGTCATTATTATAATCTTCGTTTTTACCTATGATTTCTTTCATTATTTATATTATTGTATTAATGATCATAATGTTATTAAACAATAATTTAAACAACGAGGCAGGAAAATGTCTGAATTTCATGGATAAAAGTTGTAAAAGTTCTTATGCAAGTGTAACGTCTTTGTTCCATTCAGGACAAACCAGTTTTACGTATGTTTACCTTTATTCGTTTCTTCAGCTCATCACATTCTCGCGTTCTCTCTTGTATGTCGTTTTTCAATTCGTTTTGCCGTTTATTTTCTTTGTGGTGAATCTGTGCAGCTTTCTTGTCAGCCTCCTTCATCTGTTCATTTAACTCCTGATTTAACGAAAGAAAACTGCTTGAGGACGTTAATTCTTCATATTCATACTGAGATTTTTTAGTTCTTAGTTGGAAGGTGGGAGAGGGGTGGCGGTTGAACATTCCGCATTGTACAACAGTCGTGTGTTATAAACTCCAGTGATATCAACTCTGCTCATTTTAAAACTGTAATGTTAACCCTAGATTGCCAAACATGAATCCTTGAGAGAATAAACCAACAAAAATCGCTAGTTTACTATCATTACTAGCAAAGGATTGACAAGTTTAAAACGTTAACAAACGATGACGAGTGGCTGAATGTGTGTTTTGCGGTAAGGTTGGTGTACTTTTTAACGTCAAAAGGTGTTTTCTAAGTTGAACTACAAGTATTACAAGTTACATTTTAAACGATTTTACGCTTCAGATTTTAGGTTAGAAAAAAAACCCTTGTTTTTCAGGGGCGAAGGGGGGGGGGGGGGCGTTGAGGGGATGAAATATAGATCATTGATGCTTAGTTCTTAGCTATATCTATGAACTAGGCTTGCTTTAAAGTGAAAAGGTAAACAGAGATAAGGAACATACATAATTAACTTAAAGTGATGTCAAAATGTTCTCTCAAGATGACCTTACTTCAATCTTCTTGTCCTTCTCCACCAGCTTCTCCTCGGCTTTCTGTATTCTTCTCTCTAACTCCTCCTGGGTGGGGAGGCGTCTGTCTTTTGCCAGTAACCTTTCGTACTTTGCACACTCGTCTCGAAGACGAAGGATTCTTTTGTTCTTTTTCCTGGTTTGAAAAAAATTATCGGAAAAAAACGAAATTATAATGCTTCCTCTACAGGAAATTGTTATTTATTTATTTACTTACTAACTTACTTACATATTTACTTATTTATTTATTTATTTATTTATTTATTTGTTTGTTTGTTTATTTATTTATTTAGATTCGCCCAAAGGACAGGTGACATTACAATAGGACCCATAGTCCCCTACGAGGTAACTTGCACTAACTCACCCAGCCCTGAAAAAACAATTACAATGAGGCATAATGTTGTTGCGTCGGCATTTAGGGAAGAAAGTCTCTGACATTGTCAGGTTGAAGTTTAGACCTAGCTGAGAACGGTGAGTTTATGGTTTGTACAGAGTTAGGTACTGGTAGATGTCTATTTTAACCATGCCTAACTTTACATTTAAAGATAAACATAAGATCAGGGTATTGAAGCCAGTACTGACTGATGGGAAGTAAATTAAGTAAGAAAAGATGGTTCTACTGCTATACTGATAGTGACACTCAAAAAGTTGAAGGGCTCTTCACGATTTTATGTTTATTTTTCTTGCAATTAGGAGTGTAATCTAAGGCAAGTTTTTTGCTATAAAAGTACTTTCAATTATAGGAAAAAGCTAAATACGATGACAGTTAAATTTGATGATTTTGAGCGTGGCAGTATTCGCCACAAGGTGACAGTATTTGCCACAAGCTTCGTTTGCAGCTACGAAAACCTTTTCACTTAGTTAGCGTTTCATTGAAAAGAATAACAACGTCCGTAAAGTCTTTTACGACCGACGATCCCTTCGTCTCTTATTTTAAACAAAAGGCCTTCTTGAATGATTTTGATTTATATTTGTATTTTCATCATTTGCCATCTCAATTCAAAATTACATTTTTTGCTTAGTTCTTGAACGGCCTATAATATTTTAGTCTTCATGATATAGTTTATAAAATTTACCGTGGAAGAGCCGCTTCGTGAAATATGTTGAGAATCTTATCATAATTGCATAATACCACCCAAACCTTAGTGAGTCAGACATCTGAACACAGTCCTCTTCTGTGTATCTGACCGCCTTGCGCATGTCCATGACAGAGTGTTTAGCAACTCTAACAAACATTGTCTTATCATCCATTTCCTTCGTCTGCTGTCTCTGCAATCTCTTCAACGCCCTGTTTTCGTCCCTCAGTAACTCGGCCTGCTCAAAAAGGTCCTGCGCCTGCGTACTGATTTCCTTTAGTTTATGTCCACTCCGGAGGGTTACCTCCGCCAGCATTTTTTCCATTTGTTTTTGTGTGTCGGTTTTCTTAGGGACTTTTGTTTGAAGTATAGCGAGCTTTGGCAGCGGCGGTCTTCTCTGAACTGAAATTAAAACACAGCTGACAATTTTTTGCGCGCTTTTTGTAGGGCGCGAGCGTAGATCTATAACTCGATAGAGTCACGCCCGTGCGTCTATTAAATTGCAACACACGAGAGTAAACAAAGAAAGTGCTTTGAAAAACTTAAGGCTTTCAATTGGAATAGGAAACACCAATTGAAAGCGACGAACAAGAACTTCAAGGAGAACTGCCGAATTTCAGTTTAGATACGGATCAAGTTCCTTTTCGAAAACAATCCAGTCGGTGAACACTGGTTTATAACCCCAAGTGACACGGAAAAGGACAAAATATTGCAAAACCGAAACGCCGAAAAAAAAAATACTCAGTGGCAATGTTCTAAAATAAATGGTCCATACCTAAACTATGCGTCTGTCTCGTATTGCCTTGTGCCATTCCAACACTTCTATCGTGCTCTCCCAACCTTCCGCGTGCATCCATAACTCGATGGATGCACGCTAAGTATGGATCATTTCTTAAATTGTAATGTTCAGCAAGAGGTCAGACATCCATTAGGAAAGAGGATAAACTTTTGATTTCTAAATGTAACCAACGTTTTGGGCGTATGTTAGAAGTCTAAACAACCCGCTATCTCTAGAGGAGAATTTTAACATTGGTCACCAATTGTCGTTGAAGCTGTAATGGGGAAAAACAACAAGATACTGTCTGCTTCGGTGAATTCTTTAAAGCTCATGTGTACCTTAAAAATACCACCCAAATTCTAGCAATATTCTAAGCAAACCTTACCAAACTCACCAACTAACTTGTTACTATTAGGCCTTAACCGAAGTCAAACGGCCTTAACTCTTTTCCCGCTTGCACATTTTTCAAAGCCCTCCCTCTCCTACAAACAGCGTATAAACTAAAAGGAAAACAAATTATCTGACAAAGACTTCCTGGCCGACCATGCATGGTCGCATGTATTCTTGTCGTCCAGTAAGGAATCAGGCTGGGTAAACAAGGATTATAACGTACGTGATAATAGGTGTAAAGGTAAGTATCTCAAGGAGCTGTAGTTGCTTTCATTTTCTTGAAGGTGGTCTAAACAGAAACAGAGAGAACAGCAACATTAATATTAGATTGTTAATGTTTGTTAACATAATTATAGCAGTAATGTTGATAATAATAACAATAATATTAATAGTACTAATAATGATAATGATAATATTAATAAACTTAATGATACTAATAATGATAATAATAGTAATAATAATAATAATAAATATAATAATAATAATAATAATAATAATAAGAGCTTTTTAAGAGTACAGAAAGATTGTGTTTGTAATTATGAAATTTTTATATTGGTCCACACGCAAAATGATAAGCGAATAATTATAAATAAAATTGAAAAAAAAACATCAACGAATCAGGTAAAAACGAGAGAAACGCACCAGGCATTTTAAAAACTAATTTTAGAAAGTAATTAACTTACTTGAAGCAAAAACAAAAAATAAAAAAACCCAAGTATAACCGTAAGTAAGAATTGAATATCAAGTAACTCGATCATGATTAAGTTCTTCACATTTTTGAAATCAGGATTGGAAAAGGTACATAATGCACTAGAATTCACAAAAACAGAAAAAGTGCGATCTAAACGTTTGATAAAGAAAACGAATAACCAAAACAAATACGATTGCTATCTTAGATGATTTGACCAACGGAAATATGACCGAAGCATTTTGACAGCACTTTGCGGTTTGAATACAAATCATCTTTCCCCGTGCGATATATGCAAAGCCAATTTGGTAAGAACAGAGAAGTGTAGTCACAACTAAAGAAAACAGTTCAGTGTTTTTCGTATTTCGGAGAATTTAATTTTAAATAAATAGAATCATTCTTTTCAGTTTTCAAATGTCTGCTCTTTCATAAACAATCAAATGAGTATCTACATTCTGGAGTTTATAAACTAAAGTTATAGTTAAGAAATACCTTCAAACACAATTTCGCAAGAATCGCGCAGATCTTGGAAGACATTTGGCAAACATTGTTGCACTGTAAGAACTTTCAGTTGTTAAAACGAAAGAATATTGAATACGCTTCGATTTGACAAAACCATACTGTTTTGTTGTGCGAAAAATGACAATTATTTCTTTTGGCTCCATTATGTACTAACAATAAATTGCAACCCACATAATTACAAATGTTATGCTTTCTCAGAGACAACGATTCGTGGAAATTTCAAACAAATTTACTAGCATACACCAACCTTTTGTGTTATCCAATTATAATCGTCACATGAAATAGGAAGACAACAGGTGACATGGCAGGTGTTTTCAAGTCTTTCAGTTAAGAGGGTAAGCTTTGACACTTGTTAATTTTACTGGCAGAAGTTTAACAATAGCTTCAGTGTGGTGTTGACGTTAACTTATAATTTAAGCAAAACGTAGTTATTTCCTTTCTTTTGAATTCTGGATTGTATTGGAATATTAACGTGGAGATGTTTCGATTGCTTTTCCTCCAGTGTGATTCAAAATACCGACTTCATAACAGTCAGAATTTGTTAAAGGGGAATATATATTACACTTCTTTTGAGCGATATTGAGTTGAATGTATATATATGCCGCCATCATATATAACAATCAGACCTGATTCAGATGTTGTTTACAGTCAAACATAATTCAGTTAAATTTAATTGAAGCTGTTAAAGTTGACTGCAAATCTTCTTCATACGTTCTTGTTGAGCCTATCAGTTGCCCACTCATAAAGGTATTTGATCTAAAGGTAGATTTAGTGTTGTGAGTTCAATATGCAGCTTCCATTGAACCCGACTGAATTACTTTTAAAAGAGAAGTACAAGGTCTGATTTACAGACGAACGATCAAACCGCAAACATACGCAATACAAGTTTCCAGCTCGAGGGACTCAGTGATGCAAATTTAACTGCGGATGTTTTTGACTTCAGACTTTTGCTACGACTTTAAGTAAGTAATCGATTCGAAATTAAAATCATGTTAATAATCATTAACCATAAAACTTTGCAAAGAATATTGGCTTTTTAGTGACACCTTACAGCATATAGAGTCAAATCTCAACGCTTTTTCTCGGTTGAACTATATCAGTTTGAAATGTAGTTGTTTTACGTTTTGGGTTATAGTACCTTCTCATTTATCCGAAACATCATCTGAAACAAGTCTTCAAAATAAAGCAAACAAGAACAATAGATTGTTATTATTTATCTATTTTTTTTTTCTAAATTTTACATTTGGCATATTTTTTATTTTATCTTTTCTTTGATCGCTGACCGAATTGCACAAATCCAATCGAAGAAGGCAAATAGATGGTAAATGTCTTCAGGCTGAGTCAGTTTACACGCTAAAAGAAACATTTATAGCACAAAGAGTATAAACGCTTTTTTTTATATAAAAACCAGTAAGTTTTGGCTGAAGTTGTAGACCAATGGAGATCCATTCGATCGATCTTGTGTTATGGAGTGGAGAATAATGTGTTTGACACTTCGATACCCATGCATATACATTGTCAAACTTTACAACTCATTTTCTTTCTCTTTCTCAGATTGAGTCGTTTCCGTTTTTATGACTCACTTTTTGTGAAAATTTTCACCTTCTCCTCCCCTTCACTCACATGATCAAATGGGAGAGGGAGGGGGGGGGGGGGCTCAAAACATAGTAGCTACCTGTCTCAGGTTCTGATGGAGAGCTGGAACGACTAAACTCAGGTGATGGATCCCTTGAACTGTTTAATGTGATGCTAGGACTTTGACTCTGATTCTTGCCATCATCATCGATTGATTCCTCCAGGTAACGGATTTCTGTGAGGTCAATAAGTTCCAAAATTATGAGTGACCATAATATTTAAGTGTGAACATGTCGGCTTGTGTGTGGATTTGCGTTTTGGATTTTGGGTTTATTTGGGATTTCACTTTGCGTTTACTTTTACGTTAATTTTTGCGTTTACGTTTACGTTGACTTTTCCGTTTCATGTTTGCATTAGTGCACTTGTTGAGTTGGTATTCCTAATACTATTTGGCCTTAGTGTTGTGTCGATGCTACAGTTTTCTTTGGTGTTTGTGTGAATAAAGGTTTACAAATGTCACTTAGCTTCTAGATACATTCAATTGTACAGTGTGTGCAAAACGACTAAAGTTTCTTGTCAATAACGTTCCGGATCTTGGATTACCTTTACACTTCCAAATTTTTATTCTTATTTGAACAAAATATTCCGATTTCACCTTTATGTTACTTTCACAAGAACGGTGCTCTATTAAAACCATGTCTAACTGTTCTATTCTAACATACCTCGGTTTTCTTCAAACTTGCTGCTTTCATCGAGTTTCTTTGATTTCCTTTTTTGCTGTTGTTTACCTGGTTTTGGTAAATCATCGACAAGACTCATGCTTTCTCCTATAATTAGGACAAAAAGTACACTGAAAAATGTCCAAACATAGTCTGTTTTGCTTTTGCCTACTAAAGCAGATGAATGGTTCGTTCTCAGATGTGATAACAAGACTCTGAATAAGTATCTCGTCTGCAACATCGTTTAAACTTCCACAAATAATACTTCTTTATTTATTGCAATTTATTCTCGGGAGTAACTTAGGAAGTTATTCTAGTCATTTTTCGGAAATTAACATAAATTGGCTGAGAGAACGAGTTTGCCCGTCATTTTGTTCAAAACTGTTTTTGATTGTTTTCGCGCGTTTCTAAGCGTCTTCGAACAAAATGATCAGCAATTTTGTTTTTCTCAGCCAATTTAACTAAAACCGGCTCAAATCACTGGATCGTTCACCACTTTCAACATTTCGGTTTGTATGAACTAATTTACAAATGATTCTACAAATGTTTAAAGGTTACAAATGATAAAAGAATATATATTTGTAAGTAAGCAAAACGTAATAAAAATCACTGCAATGTGTAATACTGAAACAAAATGTAATCAAAATGTAATAAACTTGTTAATACAAAATGTAGACACAGTAGATAAACGGACGTTACCGGACGGGAACAGGAACAGTCAGTATGAGTTGGGTAACGGTCAATATTTACAATATCTGCAGCGATGCTTGACATTCTTAATTGTTCAAATTTGTAGATTCTTACACCTCCAAACTCACATTGACCGTTCCCTGTCTCATACTGACCGTTCCAAGATCCTGGTATTAGTAATGCCTAATGTAAGAAAATCACGCTTTCCACAACAATGGTACGAATTAAGACAAGTAAAATAAACCAATTAAAAATTAACGAAAAATAAAATTTAAAAAAAAACAAAATAAGTTCAGTTAAGAAAGTCAATTTAAAACAGTCGACAGATTTGGCGGAATTAGCTTCTATTGGGAGTTTCTTTTGAACTATCTAGTAGTCTTAGATCAAATGAAAATGACTGAATTTGAAAATGGCTGTACTTAATATCTTAAGAATTCGAAGTTTGAAATAACGGTAGCCCGGGTTTTTTCTTTCGTCGTTTATGATAAGGCATTCTGCAGTGGCTGTATATTAAGTGACTATGGCTCTATTTGTCCATAGTTGAAAGTATTGCCTTTCTCTTCATTGTTTTAAGTGTGACCAGTTAAAGCACTTTTTAGATGGCTCGGTGGTACTATTTCAAAGAGATCCTTAACTTAACTAACTTTGAAATCTAATAGCTAACAATCAAATACTTCGCAAACGTTTGTTAAGAACATCCTTTATAGCTCAACTCCAGTTGCTATTCTTACCTTCATCTGGTGAGATCACCCTACAAGTTTTGAAATCAAGTTATTTCAAATAATGCAATGTTGTTTCACTTTGTTTTTGGCTACCAAAGCCGACAGCATTCATAATAGATCTCTTGTCGTTATTTTTGTCTTGATAAATACAGGACAATGTAGTAAGCACTATGGGAATTAACTTTCACGTTGCTAGGCCTTGAAGATTTTGTTTTTAACCGCGGGAAACCGCAACCACCAGTTTTCGTCTTTTGTTGCCGACAAAATCCTTTTGTCCATGCTTGAATTCATTACTCTATTTTATAAGAAGTTCAGTTGCTAGATAAACGTAGAAATTAATTTAACCACATAATTAACTGTGTTTAATAGAAAATTACATAAAAACACTAAACTTGTTAACTGTACTAACAGAGTGAAACAAGGAAACATTTTGATAATGAATTTTGGTAGCTTCAAAATGCTTGTTTGATAAACATTTCGTGGAAACAAGGCAGTTATAGAGAGGACGGAAATAAGTGTAAATTGTATTTTACTTGATTTCGAAGACGTTAACTGCATTTCAAGATCTATAAGCTTTCTGCGAGAAAGTGTCTTTAATAGCGCGAAAACATACTTGACTGACGCTCTTGCAGTTCAGTACTGCTCCGCTTTTCGTGGTTTTTGCTTTATACAAAACACAACGGCACTGATTCAGTGTGACTGCCAAAATCCTCGGTTATATTTTTGTGACTTTTGCTGCGTTAATTAGCTGACTTCAAAGATAGCTTGCAGTTGTGCAGCAAACGTCCTTCCCTTGACTATATCTATTCCGCAGAGAGAGTGGCATCGTTAGAGGTTTTACCAATTACAACAAGCTCTTTGTAAGATGTTACCGTCTTCAATACCGGTATTTGCTATGACAAGTTAACGTGCTTACCGCAATACACATAAGCCCTCTTAGCCTATTGTACGTCTAGTAATCAAAACATATAAAACTTTAAAGATTGCACTATTTGTTTCAACAGACTTATTTATCATGATTTGTTTTTATAAATTGACTACCGAGACGCCAATTGCAAAAGCTCAATGATACATCACGTAATCAAACCTGTTTTGTTTAAACTTAACAGAATATGTGGGTGTCTAGACTCTAGGCCAGCATCGTAACCTTCTTTCGATTGGGGGGTACCCCCAAAGTTTTTCCAGCCTAAAACATGAAGCTTTACAGCGGTTGTAGTGAATTTGCAGTACCTGCGGCCAAATTAAGAACATGTTGTTCGACGTTAACTGGATGACGTAATTATTATTCAAAATTAATCATGCAAGTTTAAGTTTGAGTTAAAAAGTGGGAATTTTTAACCCAATTTATTTTTATTTTTTTTAATTTTTAATTTTTCCGAAATCAAATTTTCGAAAAATCCCAGATGGCGGCAAAGATGGCGGACATGTTGTCCAGTAATTGTTGTCTCAGCAACAATTCTTAATTTATTGTTCTCGTGAAAAGTAACTAGCAAGCTAAATCTGCTTGCATGTTAAAGGGCCAGCTTTTTTCTACAATCGTTGGTGTTTTTTTTCAAAAGACCTAGACGTTTAGTGGATAAGCCTTGCCGGATATAACCTGCTTTAAAGAGTGAGAGGATGGCTTAAGATGGCAATTCGTTGAATATAATATGTCATATATCTCTTGGTTTTAATTAGACGCTGTAAGATATTTCACCCGGCTGTGTCGCTAAAAACATTTTTGTTGTTGTTGTTGTTGTTATTATTATTATTAATAATAATAATATTATTATCGTCATCATCATCATTTTTCTTATTATCATTAATCCTAGTATTATAACTTTGGTTTTGTCACAATTAAATATAATTATGTTTTGTTTCGATACTAAAGATAATCTCCAATGAATACAAAATATATGTTCTGACTTCTGCCATAATACACCATTTTTTGACGCAAATTTTTGCAAGATCAATTCCCTTGTGGGGGCTGAAAGCCATTACTCGGTCAAATTTGGGCTCATTAATTCAACATAAATATCACTTTTAGCCCACACGAGGGAATGGATCTAGCAAAAATTTGCATTAGAAAAATAGTGTATTAATACTACATGTACATCATTACCCATAAAAACTGACCGAAAAGTAATTTCCTGAAAACTCAGCAACTGCTTTTATTTCAACGTTGCTTTAGTCCTTAACTCTTTAAGTCATACATTGCTATGATATGTAATAATTTTTACTTATGTTTCTGCGTAATTTTTCAACAGGATTAATTGAACGACTACAATCAAACAAAGAGAACCGCACACGGAAACCAATCTTTCAAAACTTTGAAAACTGCTCTTTGTATTTTACGCAGTCTGTAACAATATAAAATTGGATTGATCGTCGCATTGGCCCAGAGTATTGTAAGAGTTAAGTTGAAGGTAAAGTTGATTACTCTTGGAGTACCAAAACCTAACAGTTTCATTATAATAAGTACTCCAAGATCCGGTAGGAAACAAATTAAAAACGAAGCTAGTATGTAAAGTGACGTGTTAACAGACTTTTCGAATCTCTTTAAGCTTAGTTTATTTCCAACAGCAGCAGCATGTTCTTGTGAGGATATCTGGCGTTTGTGGCGCTTAACTGAAGCGTACACGCTTATATGGGCAAAACACGCGACAAAAATCCCCCCAGCTTTGGCGACCACGTTAATGATGAAAGAAGCGCGAAACTCAGAAGCCAGTGCAACTGAGCATAACAGAACCAGAACGGCGAACAAAAATGAAACAGTAATCATTGTCCTTGAGTTTGTAACAAGCTCATTGTATCTCAAATGTAGCTTTATGGCAAGATACTTATCAATGGCAATCGTTGTCAACACCAGGAATGAATTCCCCACTAATATGATCCCAGAAAATCCAGCGATAAATTTAAGAAAACAATAGGCGTGAACGAATGTCTCCGTTCTTCGCAGTGTGTACAATAAAACAAAGGCTGGTTGAGTTACTAGCCCAGTCAGGAAATCACTGACTCCTAGCCAGCCAAGAAGCAAGTAAGACGGCATGTGTAGGACAGGTGTCCGCCATATAGCAAGGACAACTAACAGGTTGCCGCCCACGGATGTGAGAGAAGTGAGAGAGTTTATAAGACAAAGGGCAACATAGCCACCGTCCATCCATGTTCCGCTGCCATAATCTGAGCCCCAGATATAAGAGAGTAGGCATTCTGAAACAACTGATGAGGAATTTCTCATTGGCTGTGGCATGAGTCCAAAATGACTTCGTCCTCCTTCAATTACAATGCAATACAAAGGAACCCAAATATTATGGGCGAAATATTAAACCAACATTACATTTATGAAAAATCTTCAGTAGTTATCTCCACTGCTGTTCGTTATGAAAAGGGTCGATAACATGGCCTTAGGTTTTATATACCTACCTTTGACACATAATAATTGAAAACTATAAAGCCTTATATGGCTTTGAAAACATTATGTCAACTTTTGAACTTTACAACAATATCTAACAAATACTATATCATGCACCTTATAAATTTATAATGAGCACCATTCGTTTCGTTATGGAGCTATTGGGAAAAACCGAGAAAAAGAACTCGTTTTTCTTTTGCAAATTGAAAACATTGTATATCTTGAACAAAACATCAAAAAGGAAATATCTAAAACTGATAGGAGAATGTGAAGTTGCCTATCTTGAAATCTAGAGCTAAAAAAGCAAGAAAATCTTCCTCATTTACCGCAGTAAAATACGACATATGAATGCAATAACAAATGCTTTGCCTTTGATGGCACAATATCAACTTTAGGGCCACTATCGGTAACGTTGTGAATAATAAATCTTAATGGAAACACTGTGCTGCAGCTTTGAAAAGGAGAATTTCCAAATAGCAAACAACAAGCACTCAAATAATACATATTATTTTTATTTCACGTTGTTGCTGTCATTAATCTTCCGTTCGTATTGTTTAATTTAGATAATATCATTCATTATTCAAACGCATTTTCGGTAGTGATGAAAAGAGTTTTTAGTTGATCTCAAAGTAAATATAAGGCAGTTATGATTTTAATAAGTTTGCAGGTGCGTGAAGTCAATACACAAGCAACTTGTACTTGCTTTTTGCTCTTTTATTTTTTTTATTCTTTTTTTTATAATCTATTGAACGAGAACCAGTTTTGCTTTCATGGAAGACATTGTTATAGAGCCAAAATGGTGACCGATTGTTACTGAAATTCACTCCTGGTTTTATCTTTGCGTTTTTATATATTTGAAGAATTAACATGTAACTAACATTTTTGCTTTAAAATTTAACTTGATGGGCTTGTATCCATGGATTTAACACAATTATATAAAAAAATAATGTAGAAGAGATAAAAAATAATACGGAAAATATTTAGGCATATTCTAGAAAAAGCTTTTTGGTTTTGTCAATTAACCTGCAAGGGTACACAGTTGGTTTTGTATATTAATAAGTTTAAAAAGAAGAAGAAAAATGTTAATAATAACAAAAAAATAACAATTTAATGTTGTTTATCTCTTGTGCATATTTCATTTATTTATGTCCGTTTGTGCTTTACAATCAAACTTCAACTAAATTATTAGAAAAACCTACTACATGAGCATATTCTTACTATGAGATCAAATTTAGTTGACACTTAGCATCTCTCGATCAAATAAAAAACTTACTATAACATATACACACTCAAGGAGAAGGTAATAACAAAGCCAACTGTTAACAGTGTTAAAATCTAACTCTGTTGTTAGACGTTTAGTAAAAACTTTGAACTTGTGTACATTTTGAGCTAAATAAACCTGCATGTTACTTAAGAACGATTGTTTAAAACTCCTAGAACAATCTGGCGAACTCTTCGTAGTCTGAAACAGTACAAGAAGGGATTGATTGATGAGTTAGCGTTCAACAAAGTTCTACAAACCATAAAGATTATGCCGCGGGAATGTTGAACTTCAAACGATGTCTTCTTAAGTATTAGAATCACTGCAAAATAAGGAGAGAAACAAACAATAAACGCGGCCATAATGTACAGTGTGGTATTTGCTGATCTTTCGTGTTTCTTCAAATTCAGGCAATATGGAGCAATACTCTGTTCTTGCGAACGAATGCACCTCTGATGCTTTTTTACTGTCTTGTGAACCATTCCCGAGGCAAAGGTTGTAACCAATATACCAGTGGCCAATGAAACAACGAGTAAAATCTCAAATGTCTTTCCCAAGCCGATAATCCATGTTATTGCCAGTGCGGTAGCAAAAAGGAAGGAACCTAATAGGGCAAATATGATTTTTTTCCCCGTCACATATTCATTGTACCTCAGATGCAGTTTGAGAGCAATGTACTTGTCTACAACAATTGCTGTTACAATGAGAAACGATGTCCCAGTAAAAATACAAGCCGAGAGCCCTGAAATAGTGTTCATAAAACAGTACGACTCAGTCCGTTTGGACAAAATTACAAAGAAGGCAGCAATAAACATTGGCTGAGATGTTAATGTGTGAAGAAGGTCTGTAACACAAAGATACCCGAGAAGAAACGTTGACGGTTCTTGCACTCTTCGGATTTTCCACAGTGCCATTGCTACTATCATGTTTCCAAATGTCGCTACTATCCAGATCAAAACGTTAATGATGCACAAGACGATGTAAGCGAAATCTGCTGGAAGACTGTTCCCAAAAGTGTAAGCAGACAGCCTCGCAGCTAAATTGCACACTATGTTAACTTCTGTTTTGTTATTCATCGTAAAAATTTACAAGGGCTTCTGGAGCCTATTTTTTCAAGTAAAAAAGCCAATTAAAAGTTCTACAAAAGTTCGATGCACTTAAATTACTTCAAGTTTGTACATTTGTTTTTCCTTTGTTTTTCCGCAAATAATACACTTTCTAAAATGCATTGCAATTTAGCAGAGGCTAAGATCTTCTTGTTGTCTAGGGAAAAACTCTCTTGCAACACCTGTTTGATTACGGATTTGCTTCTTCTAGTCAATTGCACCACAAGACGTCCTCCTTGTTTGCATAAAGTTCATTAAATTTTTCATTACAGTTTCAGACACAGTGGCATAAAATCAGCTTCAGCGGTAACAAAAAAGATCTGTATAGTGGACAGATCGGATAGCCGAATATTTCGAGAAACGTAAATATACGATATATAAAGTTATCTTTTTGTTTTATCTGAGAATGTGAAAAATCGTGAAACTTCTTTCCTATGTCCTGTTGTCGGAGAAAATAGTATTACTCTCAACTTTAAAATGTAATTACTATAGGCATCTATCAGGTCATGCAAAAAACAATGGATAATGAAAAATTGAGTGGTTCATATTTGCAAACAAATAACAAATGGGAGTTTTCGGAACGGAAGTAATACTTTAAGCACTGATGTTGATATCACACAAGTTTAGGATACAGAACTATATCCTAATCGAGATGCCCGTGTTCAACTCCTCTTCAGATACCCTCAAGCTCTAGTTTTCAATCATAACAAGTAATTGTATTGTAAATTGTAATATGTTTACAAAAAAAACCGTACTGCGTGAAATAAGTAGGACGCGCAAACGAAAACAAGTTGCATTCTCGCATTCAAGAGCGAAATGTCATTCGATCAGTTGGACCTCAGCAAAGCGTTGGACGTGATCAGTCATCCAATACTCAAATCCAAGTTAAAGCATACTGGTATACGAGGAAAGTCCCTTAATTGGTTCCAAAATTACATCAGTAACAGATCTCAAACAGTTTGTGTCAATGGAACTCTGAAAGTCTTGACTTAACTCTTGGCGTGCCTCAAAGATCTTCCTACATGCATTGAACACAGTAAAGTTGTGTTACATGCTGATGACACTGCTTTTTTTTTTGCTGCCAAGGATGTGTATATTATTGAATGTGTTCTTCAAGCCGAACTGAATAAGCTTAGCAATTGGTTTCACGATTACGAATTCATAGTCAACAATATTGAAACCAAAGTCATGCTCTCTGGTAATAGACAAAGGCTTTCTAGATGTCAAAAACCTGCACTGTCTCTTTTTAGGACGCTCCACTCAATTAGCAATTGTGCTGATAACACAAACTAGCTCGGTTTAACTCTTGTATGAGATGGCATAACCATATTGCGTCCAAGAATAAAAATCTTTTTGCTACAAAACTATTTAACAATCTAGATTCCTCTCCCAGTACAGTCTTTTCACCAAATTACTGGTCAAACGTTGGCAGTACGGGTGGGAATGTAAATAAAGGGTTGGGTAGTATTAATATTAGTTCCATAATATCAGGGCATTGTATTTTTAGTCACAGCTCCAATGTAAAATGTATCATTTTTTTGGTTTCTGTGTCGTTATATAAAGTTGTTATTTATTGTTGTTGTTATTTTCTAAATCTTGCTTTTCATGATACGCTAAAGAGTGCAAAACAAAGATAATCTGGATTAACCCCAACCAGATTCCCCCCCCCTCCCCCCCACACACACACACACACGTGCTCACATGCATGTTTTCATGAATAACTTTGGAATTGAAATGCATTGCAGTAATAGCATGAGCTGTGGGAGACATTGTACTCATATGTTAATAAAATTATCACTTACCAGCACCTTTGTTGTATTGTGTCTTTGATCGCCTCGTTCTGCTCCATAAATCCCCAAATATTTGCCGTTTTTGTCCATATTTCTCCATGCTTGTCGGTGTATTCAAATTCTCAGTTCGTTGACAGTTCGTTTGTATTCCCAACGGTAAGACCTCTGAACCAGACTATCACGGTCGCCCAGCGAAAGCCAAAGAAAGAATGGGTGGGAAGTCGTTTTCGTCCAGAACTCGTTCAAAATAAAAACGTGCAGTAGATTAAAATATTGCATTACTAAAAATATTCAAAAAACTAATAAACTATAAAGGTAAAATATTACACAAATTTATTACTAGAAGAAAACGAGACTATAAATATACAAATATACGGACAACAACTTTATTTGAGTGGCAGTAGCATTAGCATATATATGTGGAAACTATGAATATAAAAAGTTCAGTTCAGGAGCTCAGAACAGTTGAAGGAGCTACATTATGCATTCGTAAGTTTTATTGGCTTTTTTGTTGTCATAGACCACGGGAATAGGAAGCCAGTATTGAGGTGATGCAGTGTTTAGAGTTTTCCGTAATGATTCGAACGAGAAGTTCTAAACAAAAGTGTCAGTGTAGTCACTGAAAACTAGCTTGGCTTGTGTGTGATCACACAGTCAAACAATAGAAGACTGCTTGCTGTAAATGTGAATATGATTTCTAAATTATCTGAAGTGGTCTATGATGGTATGCAGATACGATTTTGTTTTGTGTTCGTCAAGTAGTTTCCAGTTTCCAATTTCCTAGGTTTTGTATTCTGGACAACAGACGGTAGAATATCATGTTGACCCGATGACATTATTTCAAATTAGTCAGCGATATTTTTAAGCTTTTATGAATATGTATTCAGGTAATAAATTTAAGTTAATTTAAGTTAAGTTAAATCCTAAAGTCAAAACGCCACTGGCTTCGTCTTATATAAGATTAGTATTGAAAATACTTATATTATGAAACTGTTAAGTTTGTTCTGTTTTTTGCAAAATTGCATATATTTTACAAAAAATGCAATAACTGGCTTTGAAAGCAAGACTCGTGTACGTGAGAATAATAATATATATATAGTTTCAAACATATGTAAGGAAATTCATATTTTCCCCTGATCTACCTGATATATGACATTGGCCGTTTTTTGACAACAACTTCTTACTTTTAGTAAATTGAGGAAACAAATAACTGCAACCAAGATTCTTGTAAGATATATCTACAGTAGGATTAGTAAAATACAAGTCTATTTTGTGGCCAGGTTAAAAAAATTCAAGTCGGCTTACACACGGAAAACTGAACCTCAGGTAACAGATCAACTAAGCAAAGAAGTTAAACTTACATCTGACGCAGCTCTGCTTCCTGTTTACATGATTGCTCTAGAAATCTGCGATCTCGGCCAAATTCCTGAAATTCAAAGTCACGTCCATCCCATGTCTCAAACCCTATTTAATGTTTAAAACATATCTTTTCTAATTTTGAGCGTTTCTGCAATAAATATATTGAACGAGGAAAAAGAAAACCTAGTGGTATTTTATTTTCCAGTTATTTTCATATTATTTCGTGTATCACATGGAGAGAACTATACTCTATAGTGCTGGAACTTAAACACGTCTTCCAGTTGGTCTGAGGCGAGGTTGCTAAATGGAAAAGATAAGCGAAGTGGAGGCTTAAATGAGATTCAAGTCACATTTTACCTCATGTGGTATAAAGTAAGTTAAAATGAGTAGCAATGAAAGTTCTTGTTCAGGGGAAAGCGCTAAATACTACTACTACTACTACTACTACTACTACTACTACTACTACTACTACTGCTACTACTACTACTACTACTACTACTATTAATACTACTACTACTACTACTACTTCTACTACTACTACTACTACTGCTACTACTACTGCTACTACTACTACTACTACTACTACTACTAATAATAATAATAATAATAATGATAATAATAATAATAATAACAATAACAATAACAAACTTTAGAATCAACTTACATCGACGCCTAAAGTTTGGCAAGACAACATTTAATATTATAACTTAATTTTATTCCTAACAAAATAATAGGTATTTTTTTAATTGGTAATCTTGTTATCTTTTAGGCACGTTTTATGTATTTATTCAGGACTTCAGGACCAACCACGTCTCAGCAGCAACATTTCAACATATCTAGGGCTCCAAGAGATGATCCTGAAACTGAAAAGGGGCAATTTTGACCTGTGGTGCACCACATACACAGCTTGACACGGTCACATGTAGTCGAGGAACACGGAAAAGCGATTACTCAGCAACTTTCTTTTTCCTTTCAGGAGCTCGTTGAAATTAAACCTGTGTATACTGTAATTCCAATTACTTGTCGAAAAACGTATCCGAAATGTATCGATGGTCCTTTTACGATACCTTCGTAATGAAAAAGGAAAGAAAGTCTGTAAATGTTAGAACGCCATTTCAATAACTGCAAAATTCTTTAGTCAGGCATAGGGCCTTGTTCGAGTTAGCATATAAGTTACATTAGGGACGGACCATTGGATATTTAAGGGGGTGGGGTGTTGGGGCAAATATACCAAAAAAAAAAATTCGAGCACAGATTCCACAAGCGAAAGAAAGATCCTGCAGATAAAGTCCGGTAAAAAAAATGCCCAGATCTGCAAAAAAAGTATCCGGCAAAATTTTTGGCTCGAAAAAAAAGTCGTGCAGAAAGAAATTGCCCCCCCCCCCCCCTTCAAATATCTAATGGTCCGTCTCTTAGAATAAAACAAATGAAAAACTAACATTGCGTGCTGAGATATGTAAACCTGAAGGTGGCATAATTAAGCCCTCATTCCTTTTTTAGAAGGAAAGTCCCAAATACTAATTTGTTTTGTATATTAGCTCAGATTTTTTAGCTAAAAGTAGTAAAACAAGCGGAAATTCAAGTAAAATAACTAAGAGTCTTTTCTAGGCCAGACAGCTGGACTTGAAATAATTATTCATTGCTTGCGGCACTGTAACAGTCTGAATTTACCTTTCATTGAAGTTTGGTGATTAATGTTTGTGCGATGAAATGAGATCAATCAGGATGCAGTCCCTCGACCTTGGCGCCAATCCTTCATTCATTGCATTGTTTATAGTTGTCGTTATTGTCTAGCATTTTGTATTATTTATACGGACAGCTGCCCACTTGACAGGTAGATCGCTATCAACGTTTTTATTCCTTGAATATCTGATAAAACTTTACTTCGTAGAAAAAAACTCCTTTCACAATACAAGACAACTTTCTGTCGTGATCGAAAAGCATTCTCATACAAGGGAAATTTTTACTGATGATGCTACCGCGAAGAATTACTGAAATTTTTAGTCCTTAAATTTTTTTTTTCTGTCTCATCTATTTTCCTCTTACGTTTTTCATACAGATAATTTGGGTTACGCTGTTGTCAGTTCATGCATTACTGTTTTAAATTATGATGATTATAGAAGAGGGGTCACTTCGTGACGAAGCTGTTATATTTCTTATTCTGATCGTGCTGATTAAATTAGCATCTTTTAACAAAGACTAGGCCGTAATTAAAACTGTCATTTTCAAGCTGCACGTAGTTTCTACAATTCTGTTGGCAACTAAACTCTAAATGAAGTTATATGAAATTCAAATGAGTTAAAATGAATCCTTTATTGTGCAAAAGAAGACATGGATAGATACTTTATTTGTCGAAAAATAACTTGAAGCCATAAGGCTGAATTACGGTGGACTTACAATACATAAATAAGTTAAACTAAGGGAATATACTGCATGAAAATGATGAACTGATATAAATATATAATTTTTAAAAGACCATTCAAAAGTTATGATAGTTCTATAGAAGTTAAAAGCTCTACATGTTGTAAATCTAGCTTAAAATAAAACAGTTTTGCACCGGTCAGTTTTACATAGAGGGAGAACAAAATCTCATTTGTGTCTGAGAGAGTACTTGCTGGTTCAGGAGTTTGTGCAGGCTGTGTTGTGGGTTGATAATGTGTGACTTAGCGATTGTTGGTAAATATACGCTTTTGTTACAAAACATGCGAACTTTATAAGAACACTCGGGCTGAGATTTTCCACAAAAAAAAGCAAGCTCAGGCCGAGGTTTATATTTTCAGTAT
The DNA here is from genome assembly GCA_025403585.1 of Parazoanthus swiftii. Classification (NCBI taxonomy): domain Eukaryota; kingdom Metazoa; phylum Cnidaria; class Anthozoa; order Zoantharia; family Parazoanthidae; genus Parazoanthus; species Parazoanthus swiftii. Next base: position 1,151 of record JAOBYE010041567.1, on the reverse strand, counting down.
TTCGTTGAATACATTACAATACAATATTCATTTAAAGTCGGGGACATAGTGGGTGGTCGCCAAGTCTCCTGAGCCAAGGGCTCGCGTGTTAAACATGCTCGACCATAAAAAAAAATGAAGTCTAAAGATAAAATTCACGTTTATGTTCTAACCCAAAATCGAAGTTTTCTTTTAAAAAGTAACATCAACTTACGTAACAAAATTACTACTATTGTCCATGATAATGTACGGTATAGTCCATTTTACTGTCGGTACTGTTTTTTAATTCTAACCCAATGACAGGAAATGTGTGAAATAGTCTGGGAACAGAACTCTAAAATTAACCATTTTTTATGGTTATCTTAGACTCACCCAATGTTGAACATTTTATTTTTGGTTGAACTAACTACGCCACTGACTATTTTTATTATTTCTTTCAGTGGGTTTGCCGAAATATTACTTTAGATATTAGTTGCATTGAATTAAAACGTGGTCGATTTGACCAAAGACATGATTAAATTAACCGATATGTTTCGTCTCTAATGGTAAATTTGAGTCTTACTTAACCATAAAGAATTTTTTTGTAACCATCCATTTTTTATAGTGAGGTTGAAGTCGCCACCAGTTCAACCTCAGCTAAAAGATACAAGTATTTTTTTAAAAAGAAGCGCGTGTATACCATATGTTCGTGACTAATAAGTTTGGTCTTTTACGTGATACATTTTTAAAAAATGTCTCGTGCATGTTCATCTATCCAACAAAGCATATTAAGATGTCAACACTCACTTATCAACACGCATTTATGGAACTGCTGAGTTTTTTATTTCATTACTGGTAGCATATTAGGAATGCGACGACATCGAGGTTTAAATGCTTTTCACTGACATCAAAAGGTACCAGTGTATTTGTATTGACAACTGCTAAGATCCTGAATGACTAAAATATTTGAGGATTCAGCTGTTACAATTTCCGTGTCAGTGATTGCTCGTTCATGGGTATATTGATGATGTATGTGTCCGCGGTCTTCGGGCTAAAAATAGATTAAATCACCATCGTGCAGTGCTGGCGTGATCTTGCCGGAGTTGCACTTATACCATACACGCTATGCATAATGAAAATTTGACTTCCGGAGCCTGGTAACGAGTTTGCACGAAAGCGAGGTCCGTCGGGCC
>JAOBYE010041456.1:0-22134 GCA_025403585.1 Parazoanthus swiftii | reverse complement strand
ATGTGAATATGGCTACAACAGAGAGCTATACTCACGTATACTTGCAACTAGAATGAGCATATATCATTTCTCTTAAATATTTTAAAAAAATTTTTGAATATAAGAACCTCCAAATTTTAGGCTAAATAGGTTCTTATATAGAGGGGGTCTAAATGGGAAATTTTGCCTAAACAGGTTCTTAAATCTTAGGTTCTTACTTGCGGGTTTTTACGGTATATCAAATTCGTGAATTTCGTTTTTAATGCAAACTTTTTCTCAAAGTGGTTAAGAGTTGTGCTGCTCCTTTGTGTACAAACCGTTAAAAAAGGTAACGGACTGAAATTCTTTTTCTGAAGTTCTTCTTCCTTCCAATTAATAACAACTTTTAAATATATGGCTTGAAAGAATTTTTACAAGACACAAGTGCCTACACACGAATCTACACTGCAGGACTTAAAGCACAATTGCAAGAAGGGAAAGTGCTTGCGATGTTCCAATCATTTTTCTCTCTCAAAATAAGGTAAGGCAAAGGCGATTAGAAGTAAGATGCTAAAAAAGCCGGAAAAGGAAGAAACGGAGGAAATTGATGTCGTCGAGGCCAAGGAGATACAAAGTATTCGACGGACGAAATCTTTCGCTATGCATCGTCGACGTTGTACACACCGTTAAAGTTTTCCAATCTCAACAATAGTCAAGATGTTCAATGCATTATCCATGTGCTGGCTGGAACCTGTGACAAGGTAAATACGATTAACAGGGATTCGCAATTGAACTTAAGTTTTTGCCAGAAAAACCTGCAGTTAATAAATGCGAACTCAGAAAAACACGTACATGAACTACAGGCAAAACCGAGGCCAGATTGGTGTATCAGAAGTTCGATCAGAAGTGAAAACACTACAAGAACTTCCGCCAAGTCAGTTCCTGAAGTGCAAAAATTCTTTCTCAAATTCACCAGTTATTCATGACGTTTCCGGCCAATCAGCGCACCCGATTTGGTCAGATGGATGAATCTTGAAACTGTATCAAGCGCTTGTTTGAGTGTTTTAACCAATTTAAAATCTATGGAAAAATATTCGTTATTCAACATATTCCTAAGGCACATTCGTTGGAGAAGTTCAGTTAAACAAAAACTTGTGCATTGTGTTTGAAGGGGAATTCCAAACACCTCGACAAAATACAAAGGGCTCACGGCCTCGTGGTTTCATGTTTCTCGATGTTTGAAACCCCTTCACTGAAACACTCGCACTTGCCGGCAACAGCCGAGCCAAGTGGTGCAATATTAGTACATTCATACGTCATACTAATCTTCTGCTGCAAGTTGGGTCTGGATTAGGAGTCAGGATGGCCGAGTGGATCTGTCGATCTCCTTTTGACTCCGAGGGTTTTTCTCCGGGATCACCGGTTTTCCTCCCTCCACAAAATTTACTTTTACGCCAAAATCTGGTTTGGGAGAATGGGCAACCACTCCCAGTACAAAAACATTCAATACAATTTTAAAGTTTAACTGAACACCGAAATGTATTATTTTTATCACTTGAAAAAGATGAGAAAGAACTGAACATTTACTTACAAGCTAAGCCAATCAGAAGAAGGCATAACGTAGTGTGACGTTGGACCTAATTAAGGCCCATCACTATTGAGATCTGGAATCTTTATACATTGAATAGCTAGTCCATCCAATTAACGGAAGTTAAGTCTAATTCTTAGAATTGGGCCCTCCCGATCTATGAGATGCAATTTAATTCGTAGAAGGAAAAATATTAATTTAAATTCACTCCTTCGGGACGATTCCCCGTACGTAAGTAGAACACAGGCAAGAGGTCCAGGCAAAGGCGAACAGCTAAATTTTCCACATTCCAACAAAAGCAGTGGAAAGTAGATTATCACTGTATCCGTCCTCTTTAGGTTATATATATATGCTTGGTCGAGGCAATAGTGGTCCTACTCAAAACTGAAGGCATGTTTAATTTTACAGTTTCTAATCAAATTGAAGCTAGCGCGCTGATCTCGCAGCTAGTCAGTACACACGGGAAATGTTGCGATATTGCGCTGCTCGGTGTCAGTGCAAAGCTGGATGGCAGCGTCTTATTTGTTCAGCCCCGTCTGAGTGGCCCGCGGATGCCGATTTGCAGTCTTTTGAATGCCGGCTTGTTCTCATCTTTACATTTTGTTGGTTTCATTGTGACTAACAAACAAATAAACGTCTTCAGACAGAAAAGCTCCAAAATATAACCGTCCGGATTGTTTGGCATCACAAGTTTTAGAGTGTCATCCAAAAATAAAAAGAAGCCTGTGACTATTTATCAGTCTTCTCTTGTTGTGGTTATTTCCATGTATATATTAGCTCTTTCAGATTTCAACTAATAATAATTATTACGATTGTTGCCACTCATAAAGGCGGAAAATAAAGCTAATATCTCCTGTAGCCCTGAAAAGCAACATCGTCTTCATATGCAGAATGCATCGATTGTAACAGTAAACGGTTCGTCTTTGTTAATATTTCTCACTTTTTTCCATTCTTGTCTGCAACAGTGTAGAATATCTTCAGTCATTCGTTATTTTGCATATTAATTCTATATGTAGGTCTCATATCGCAGCAAACCGTGTTCAAGGGGGGAGCGGGGCTTCCTATTTTTTTTTACTTTGTTGGTGATTAAAAGATTGGAGGAGAGATTTTACATAGAAAAAGAGTTACTAGAACGCAACCAATTAAAACTGTTCCTAAGCCAGCAAGTTTTACTTCTCGGATAGTATAAGAGGTGGCGGTCATCCATTAAATGTTAATACCAAAACATATTTTCAAAATTACTTAAAACCCTTAGCAACAACTCCCTTCAAAATCAACAATTTTAGTTATTATTTTTTCTGGAAATTACCTAAAAAATTGCAAATACTTATAAATCTTTAGAAACTACGGCATTGTTTCCCTATCATTAAAAATAACGATTCTTCAAGTTCACACGAGGTTTGACATAACATGACGTAATTATGTCAGAACGTCGATAATCGGGGCAGCGCCGCCTTAAATATTCAAGTCAACGTTCGCATTCTTTAGGGGTTCATGATTTCCTTTTAGGTGACCCGTTCGTGCAGTTCCACAGATGCGCGAATTGGTAACCACAAAACCCTTATAGAGCTATCCAAAAAGCGGTTAATGTTCTAAATTTGTGGTTTCTAATGTATCAGCATTTTCCTGTGGAATATCGTTCTTGGCATTGGACAGCGATTCAGCTTAAATTATGCGTAATGTATAAATTTAAATCTGCCGATAGCAAGTGGAGACGCGGATACTAGGAGGATATATGCATTTAGCACCCACTTGCGATTGCCTGTCCGACCTCGCTAATTTTAGATTTGTATGTCACAAATAATTTTCTAAAATGAAAAAATAGGAATGTCTTGAAAACATATATAAGTGTTTCATATGTGGATCACTAGATCACGACTAAGTTTAACCCCCCTTGGGGATGCTATTGGAAATCTTCTTGTACACCTTTGCTGACCAGTAATTTGAAAAACTTTGAAATATTTAATATTTCTAGATTTTGTTTAGTGTTCGTGATAGAGCTGTGGTCGCGAATGTTTATATTGCCCCAATATTCTTAAACAAACATTTCGGTTTCGATAGTAGCTTGTTAGAATCTTTTCACTTTTATCAAAACGCGGGTAATTTCAGTCAAATGCAATTGCTCTTGGAATTTGATTGAAAACAGTGGACTCGATTCTTCTTCCCGTCCGGAAGCAGCGAGTTCCGTTTTTGAACAAAGATGACCATCAAAACCTGAACAGTGGATGATAATGTTCTATTCCATATATAGCTAAAGGTAAACGAGAAGCCGCAGACTCGAGGAACAAAATCAAAACACTTAGAGCAATAAAAATTGTTACAGATTTAGTTATTTGAAATTAAGCTTGCAAATTTTAGAATTAGGAAATGAGTCGCTTGTGAAATTACCTCATGAATTGATGTTAATTGGCCGAAAGATAGACTTATTATTACACGAACAACACGCGGTCAAGATCAGAAAATTTCAAGGTTGAGTGCTGCTAAGCTGGGTACGATTTTCTTCTCTCATGGCCAGTTTTCATTCTTCCAAACTGTTGTGACCCTCCTTGAAAGCCTTTTCTTTTATTTCAATTGTAGATATAAACCATAGAAATGATACAAGTCCTTGCTTTGGATTGTTGTTTTTGTCTTTTGAAGACACCGACGGTTTGCTCGAGGCAACGAGCCATTAAACTGTGTATAATGTCTGTATTGGCAATATCCTAATTTTGTGAAGTCGCTGATTACTAAATATCAGCTGCTATTTATTTTCACAAGTATACTCCACTGGTTAAGTAAGCAAACATTGATCAACTTGGAAAACTGTTTAAAAAGACAACAAGATTAATCAACTTTTCTGCACGTATTCAGTGCCATATGAGTTGTATCATAACAAAGGAAAGCCTTTCTGCATAAAACACGCCTCGGACGACAATGGACGAACATTGGACTTAGGGTCCAACACTAAAAGAAACCCATTTTTACAGGATGAATAAACGATTTTCTCGATTGTTTGAAAATTTTCCACTCTTGTATTTCAACGACGAAAACAGATGATTTTAGTTTTCATGTGTTCATGCTTGGCTTTCGGGTATTAGACCAAAATAACTTATTCATTTAATATGAGTTAGTGGCAAACAATGGCAATCGAATCTAAAATTCTCAATTGTTTTGACCGTTGGTGATTATTGTTAATACCAACTAATTACAGGCAATGCTTATTAAGCTGATTGGGAAATGAATACTTGCCGCTGAAAAGGGCGCCCCACTGCGATTTTTATTGCTGTTTGAGTCTAAAAAATTCTTTCTAGTTTTTCAATTGTTCCAACTAAAAGAACCGGCCCATTCCACGGTGGTGCTTTCGAGTACTGAAATTTGTAAAACAAGAAAAGGGAGGCCATACTTGTCCTTAAGTCACAAAATAAACAGAGAATCAGTATCGTGTTAATGGAGTGAGAATGACAATAATAAACTCCAAAGGATTAAGTGCGTAGAACGGCGCGGTTAATTGGTCTTAATTCGGCTACTAAAAATCAATCAAGGCCCTTATTTGTAATAACATTTGGAAGTTTATCCTTCTAATAAAAGCGTTAACGTTTTGACATGCTTGTGTCGTAAACGAGAAATCCTGCTACGAACTAGCATCATACGATACAAAAACATAGGTGTACTTCAGTTAAATTCACAACTACTAAGAAGCCACGAGCGAAATCCAGATTGGATTGTGTGCATGAACCGTGGCAATAGACTACACCGAAGGCTGCTAGACGCCAATATTCCTACGAACCGTCTCTTTAATTATTGCGCCGACCAATCAGAGACGGGAAAGCTGCCTCAATAGTGGAGATGACACGATTATCTGAACTAACATAATAGGGAAGACAACTTCAAGATAGGCAAGCCAAGTAGTGCATACTCGAGCATTTGTACCGTGGATGCCGTGTCAGTCAGTCGTAAAGGTTATCTTCAAACCGAGTTTCAGTTTTACTTGATAATAGATAAGATTTTTATCACTGAGTAAACAAGTATGATGGACAACACTCAGATCCAGGCTTTGGGAGGGAATTTTACCATCGACAGTATCTTAAGTCACCAAAAAGCCTGTCAAAATGCATCACCCTTAAGCACGAAGAGGGACTACCTTGGTAGTACTATTCAACCAGACCAAAGTCCCAAGGTGTCCGAGATGACTGCACAACCCACAGAAAAAACCCAGCTGCAGGAAGCTAACAGGAGCACAGACTCAGGTAAACCAACTCAAAACTTCAAGTTCAGCAAAAACATATTCATACAAGAGTTACAGGAAATGTGTTTTCAAAAGGGACTGCACCACAATAATAGAATGTTGCAGCTCTCATTTTCCACATGTTAAGCTTCTAAGTGATTTCGATTGCCTCGTGGAGCGTAGCTGATATAGAGAGCAAACTTAGTAAATAGAAAGATAGTGAGAGCCTTTATTCATCTTAGTGCGCGATACATTCATCCATTTACTTCGTGAGGTGCATGCGGAATTGGTCGATTGTGTTTCACAGCATGGGAAGATCGACTTAGCACGCACAATCAATGAGTGTAGTTTATGAAACGATGATGGATACACGACCACATACGGTTTGAAACAGAAAACAACTGCAATGAAGCTAACTGTTTTGACCATTCAACTAGTAAAGTTCACAAAAAGTTGGTTATAAAGAAATAGGACTACAGCACTTAGCTAAATAATAAACTAATAATACATGATGCGGAAAAAGTTTATACCCATTGGACTTTATCTCTTGGGAACAGTATGAGTTTGAAAGTTCACACAAATTATTTCTTGTAATAGCTCAACAACCGTACGCGAACATGAAGTGACAAGACGGAGATGTTACTCTGAAACCACCAGATTGACCTTTCTTATTCTGAAAGATAGAATATTCATAAGCATGCGGAAATGTTTCAAGGCCGGCTGGACACTACACAACTAGTGAAAGAAATAGGCGTCAGCGAAGAAAATAGGATAAAATGTATATTGAGTGGTGCTGAGACACCCTGAAGGCACAATTTTCATTGGTTCTGACCTCAATATAATCAGTTCGTGTATAAGACACTTGAGTAGCTATTTAAGTTATAGAGCAAAACACAAAGACGTAATTTTTGGCTTTAAAAAAATACTTTTTGAGGTTGTTGCGTCAAAGAGGATTCTAATAGCAATATATGCTTTCAGTAAAGACTGTAGTTTAAGGAAATAAAGGTGTGTCCACTATCAGCTTCATGGTATATTGTGTTAGTAAAATCTGCTTCTGAGTGCCAATCAAAGTTCTACACTTTTTACAAAACCTATGCATAAACTAGAAAAGGATTAAGAAATGTTGGTATAAGCTGAATAATGTTTCGATTATACTTTTCCTTAGTGTGTTTCTTTTATGTCAGTACACTTTTTTTTCTTCGCTGTTGATGCTAAGTTGTGGCACGACGCCACTAAGACGCGCGCCCTGTAATTGTTCAAGAGAAATTCATAACAAACTTATAATACAAATTTCCGACTTATTTGTATGTTCTCAACATTGCGCACTCGCGTTCCTCATTTCCCGTCATTTCGAGGGTTTATTATTTAATAAGGAAATAAATTTACTTTTCCTCGTAAATGTTTCATATAAAGCGAATAGATAATTCCGGTGTGATTTCGTACTTTGAAATAAACCATGATAAACTTGCGTCAGCTTATTAGCTGCTTAATGAGGGTAAAACGATTTTGGAGCTAGCAATAATGTTCGATCTTGTTTGCTTCCTCAAGGTGACATCGCAACAGCCCCTAAAAGCGCTCATCCTGAGAGGAGACTTAGCAAAGACTCTGATAAAAAGAGGCCGCGCACCGCTTTTACCAACGAGCAGATTAAAGAACTTGAAACGGAGTTCAACAAAAACAAATATCTCAGCGTCTCAAGACGAATGGAACTTTCCAAGTCGTTAAGTTTGACAGAAACACAGATTAAAATTTGGTTCCAGAACCGAAGAACGAAATGGAAACGCAAGCTGGCCGCAGAAATGGAATATCACTTAGCAGCTTCCCAAGGATTTCTGTACCCCCCTCCACCATTCTACACCCCTCATGGTCCGCGGCATTTTGTTACTCCATCCCCGGTGCAGCAAAGCGGTTACCTACAATCCCCCTCTTTCCATTTCAATTTCCCAGGTACACCTCAATATCAAACTCCCGCACAGGAGCCGGTCCCAAGATTTTTTGCACCTCCCTCGCATTACTAAAAGAATATGTTATAGATACAAAAAACTGAAAAGAAAATAAAAAGATAGAAAAAGAAACTATTATTTTTGCCTATACGTATATAATGCTATCAACAAGTTGTTTTCGAGTTGCAGGTTTCAATGACAGTCTTACAGAACTGATGGACCAGGTTGACATGCAGCAAAGCTAGTCATTTTATATGGAGCCGTGCACTAGTTGGAAAAAAAGGTGTTTCGAACTCTCAATTAATTGATTGAAGGAAACATATTAGCATAAAAACCTAATTTAAAAAACATAATTTCTTCTAATGTAACATCCATAACTGCTTAAGTTATAGCTAATTTGAGCCACATAGCCAATACACAACTCTAAGAAACAGTTGCATGTGTCGTCTAGTTCTGGTGAAAAAATATGTGTCATTGAAGATACCCGAACCTTTAAACACATGCAGGTGTTCCATTGAGACACACACTTACTCACTGGAATTATATATATGGAACCGTGAGATATTGATATTATGTATATATAGAGAGAGACAGACAAACAGATAGACTTGCAAGTTGATTTACAAAATACAGCGAAGCAAGAAAAACTATCGCAAAGCAAAAAAACTCATTCGAGTTTTCTTCAATTCAAGATTGATAGTTTTGTGATTTTACCTGCAGCTTTTGAAGCTAGCATGGTTTACAGATTTGGAAAAGTGGCGAAACTGATGATACACAGACTCGTGTTCTTCTCACGTATAGCTTTCAGCCGGAGTGAAACAAAATATGAAACGAAACTGGCCGAATTAAATCTTGGGCTGATTGTCTATCAAGCTTCAATTCATAACAACGTTGTAATGGAATACTTTGCTATTTATATTATTGTTTAAAACTGAAATTCTTTTTCGTTCTTCTCTAGCTGACAACCAGCTCTGCGCATAGCCAAACATCTTTTTAGAGTAACAACGTTCTTCCTTAGTATAAGAGTCGATATCTCAAACTAAACTGGGGAAGGAATGATCACTGGGAAAAAATTAATTGTATATTGTTTGTCAAAGTGATGTTCTGGGCCACTGATTGACAAGACCAGTTAAACTGATAAAAAAAAAAATTCTCAATTTTTTTTTTACAAAGAGACAACTTTTTATACTCTTCTTGATCTTACCTTGATATTCTGTAAATCATGTAGATGAAGCATATTCCAGAAATCAGACCATGTAATTAGTTACCTTGATATTCTGTAATCATGTAGATGAAGCATATTCAGAAATCAGACCACGAATAATTAGTTAAAGGACCGACAATCTTTACCTGTTGTACAAAGAGTCGATGGACGTACAAAATAAAAGGAGCTGTGGAAACGCTTAGATCTGTACATATTTTTGTCCATCGTTTTATTTTCCTTGGATATGTTCTATACTGTGTGAATTATCTGTTTCCTTTACATTTGAAAGTAGGTAACTGCCACAAGTTACTGGGACGGCTTTTGATCATTCTAGCTGGGTTCTCTCCACAAGTTAGAAACGGTTTATTGGTAAGTAAAGGTTGTTAAACTTACTTTGATATCATGAGTATCTGATCTGCTTTCTGCGTCACCTTACAGAGATCATTTGTCTAATAACTCTCCCTGTTGACTTTAAAAGCTATATTTTCTTATTTAAAACAAACAATAAATTCTTTTCATCAAATTTAATTAGAACTAAAACCTGTTCTCCACTTCCAAATCTATTCTCAAGCCGTTTAGAATCTTAAGGGTAGTTTTCCTATAGAAAACCGTTAGTTTTTGAAAGTTTAGCAAACATTTGATATCCTTCACCGTGACTTGAGTTAAACCTACAAGATATGTATTGTCGGCTTTTTTCCTTTGAACTTTGCCGAAGGCAAAAAAAAATTCCTTCAAAGCAGCGCGAAGGAACAGTCCACACAACTTGTATTATTACTTCCAATAAATCACTGGAGACATGTTTTGTCAACGGCAGCTTTTGATATGCACAATGCTTTTTGATAACATTAATAATCACGTACACTATTTTATGTTTTATTAAGGTTTTATTGAATGTGTGTTTATTTTGATTTGCGATTAAAGTAAGCACATAGTTGTCTCTAAAGGACTATAACAAAACTCAACAAGCTAACAGTTTTTCTATTCGTCTCTGACCTGGTCGCTAGTTTATTCAAACCTGCGCTTACAAGCCCATCAGTTGTAAGGTTGGAGGCGCTTTAGACTGATGGCAAATTCAAAACTGCATTATTTAAAATTGACCAAGTGCTTCACGCATTTGGTCATTTTTTTCCTTAGGCCTTGCTCCAAGCGCTTAGAACTCAAGCTCAAGAATTCATTTGTTTATAGCTGCGAATTTGGTACTGTGGCAAGTTTTACAGAACGTGTATACTTCTAGAGCTCAGATTTTATTAATACCGAACTTGCTGGTAACAACATTGATTTGTTTATCGGTTCAGCTAGAAGCCAAACATATCAATTTCTTGCGGATGAATATATAATAGATTGATCCAGTTTATCCACCACTCAATAAAGTCAGTCAATTTTCCGGCATTAACCAACAAATCTCGGCCAGTTTAAAACTATCCGTTTCCTTTAGTTTTGCTTTGCTTTTACTATTTAGTCCCCTTGTCCTTAACTAACATGTGGAGTTTTGGAACACGAGGTTTCGCCGCTGGCTATGCGCACAACCCGCTGATAACATCTCGCCAAAGCACGTCGATAGAGAGATTTAGTACCACGCCAGTACGTGAAACGCCAAACGGCTGAAAAATTTTCTGTTGGTGTAGACTGCATAACAGTCCATTTTTATCCCTGAAACTTCTTATTTTCGGTCCTTTAACGAAGATAGGGAATGTTATGCAATCTTGGCAAGTATTATTGGGAATAATTTTCCATCTCGTTTCCATTTTTGTCGTTTCACGTATACATGTCATATTTTTCTCTAATAGCAACCAACCCGTGGCAGCGAAAAAGCGTAAACTCAAATCAGAGATAAGAAAATTTCAAAGAAAAGTGGATTATTTTTGTTCGTGTAGAATGAGCCTTGATTAATCAGCAACATTTATCAGTTTGGCCAGTACTCGTGCTGAACAGGAATTCAGCCTAAACAAACTTCACGTCGACTATAAACCGTATACACTCATCTAATTTATGTACAATGCTAAAACTGGTGTTATCGGAACAAAGCGTAATCAAGATGGGAGACTTAATTAATTGCGCTGATATGAGATAGAAGAATAAGATAATCAGCCAAATTCCTCTTTGTTACACCTTGGGCTGACATTCTTAACGTTTTTCTAGGTCTCCGTCTAGCTCGAATGTTAATAAAAGTGTTCTTGATAATTTTTGGAGTTGTGCATGTTTGTGTAAACATATTTAAAGGTTGTTCCCAACATCTAACTCATGTAGTTTACATACGTACCCAAATGTGTTACTATTGCATGTCTACCAAAACCAAATGCGAAATAGGTCGACTGCTCTTTCTATCTAGAGATATTAATAGCGGTGCCCTGTTCCATTTTCAAAATTTATAGAAACAAGTCACGTTTCTTTCATAGTTCAGTCTGAGACATGTTCTTAAACTGATTTTGGTATGTTCTGTCTCAACGTTCAGATAAAAAAGAGGTTCCTATAAAAAGAAAAGAATGTATATATAATTGTCAGTAATTTCATTTTGGTGGTAACCACGCACTTTTCTGGTACACAATCGAATCTTGCTAAGAAACAAGGACACTGACGATACAAAATAAGACATCCTGTTGCAGAACTATCCAAATTGAATATTAATCCTTGACATGAAGGTTTCGAATGTTTAGACAAAGTAGAAGAAAAGTGAGTTTACATGAATATTTGAACATACAAAAAACAGCTGTTCCGTAACAGTGGACGCTGTTCTTTCTTTACGATTGCAATGATTCCTTGTCACTTTAGAGCCTCAACAACGTGCTACAAACGGTGATTCACCGGTTGCAGGGTACAGTCCTCCGATTCCCCCAACCCATTCCGAAATCATTATAGTTATAGGTACGATACGGATACAGTGTTAGTGAGGGGAGATCAGATTGGAAGAGCAACACTGAAACGAGATTTCACTTGATTCTGCAAAAATTTTCTTTAAACGAAATTCACTTTGAGAACTAGCACCCGGTTTATCTTATTTCAAGTTTAACAATTGTATGATTTTTTACCTGTTGTTAGTCAATTATTTTATATGAAAATTACAAGGTTTATACAAACCAAACGCTGAAATGTTCCTACATCAAGTTTTAATTTTTCAAACGGGAAAGACTAAAGTAGCCAAGCTAGTCCATGGGAAGTGGGGAAAAGGTTGCAAAATAATCGAGAGATATCGCCGAATATAAGTCCATGGGCCTTTTTCAAGACCTATGCAAGAAAGGCTTTTTACGATATAAAAATGTAAAAGTTCGAGGCACATGAATTCACATTTCAATAGAAGTCAGAAGGCAAGTTTTGAAATTGCATCCCGCACTTGCAATTCGTTCGACAAGCACTGCTTGAACCCCTACGGACTGGAGTTTACTTATCTATGTCGACTTCGAACAAGCTCAAACTTCAAACACAAGTTTCTTTGATATGGAGTCTGTTCGGCCACAAATCGCCAGTCCTAAGAAACATGAAACTGCAAAAGTTTGTGTGTCATCTTGAAGTGGCTCGCGCGTATGGTTTTTTCAAAGCATTACAGCTAATAAATAACTTATTTCTTAATGACTAAATAGATATTGTTTTGAAACAATTTCCTAACAAGCATTTATGTTTGGTATCGGATATAACTATTAAAAAACATAGAAGTGGTTGCAATTTTTTTTTGTTCAGATTTCTTTATCAACATTGAAAAAAATGTTAAACATTTTCTCAATTTTCAGAAAAAAAATTAACTATTAGATACTCTATACGTATACGTTTGTAGCTTACGTAGAAAACTAGAAAAAATACTCGTCAAAAACATTACTGGAAAAAATGACTATAAAATTTGCTATATTATTTTCCCCTTCCCCCTTTCAATGTCGTTTTATGCTTTCAGATGTTACGCCATAAAGTGCAACATTGGTACACATAATTTACAACTCTAACTCCGAAATCTAACAACTAGCTCTTGACGCAAAATTTAACAACTTTTTTTTAAAAAAACTGGTACTATCCTTGAAGTTTTTAAAACCCAGGGCTTGCCGGGGAATCAAAATGATTACCCTGAAGTCGTGCGTAAACAAATAAAGTTGCTGAGGGATTTAGTAACCTTCACCCTGTCTTCCCCTTGTTCAGTACATCTCAGTTTAGATTATTTCCACAAAAAATACAGAGTTTTAAAGCTTAACTATTGGCAATCCACGACAATGCGGCTTAAGGAAACCATTGGGCTTTTCCGCCTCACAGTGAATATTATGTGTAGTTCTTGGTACCGAACAGAGAGTCAGAGATTGGTTGGTAATTACTCTATTGGAAAGTAAGTAACATTGCAGGCTGTATTTCCACTTAGAGTGTATTGTTTATTGTTTAATAATTAGATAATTATCTAATTAATCATAAATTGCATAATTTTTTTTCCTAAAAACTTAAGTGAGCTTGGGACTTTGCGGGAATAGCGGGATTATATGTTTTCTAGCATTTGCGCGACAGTTGTGTGATGGATAAGATTTGTTTCTTTTTGGTGATGATACGGAAGATTACTGGTATAAATATAAAAAAGCTCCGGTCGTACATAATATTTCTTCCTCAAGCTACCCGTCAGTATAATATGGTTTTACATTTAGAATTGCATCAGGTTTGTGCATACAATATTATGACAAATAAAAATAGAAATTGCATGGGAATTGAAACTCCCAAACGTCGTTTCCTTTTTTTATTTATCAGTTTTTCCGCCCGTCAAAGTATCACCTCTCTTTTTACTTTAAAAAGTAAGCAGAACCTAAACCTCTTTCGGCAAAAATAAGTTCTGTTTATCAACTTTGAAAAATCAAGATCTTACTTTAGTCGGGTTTAATTCAGTCGATTCGTTTTGAAAGCGTTAATTTTGACCGCCAATATTCGCCAAAAACGAATTGTAAAAGCTTGGCGAGTTAAGCTTGTCAATGATTTGTCGGGCAAGATGAAGCATATGTACGAAGGTAACTGCTATAAACTTAAGTATTTCATTTTAATAGACGAATTCGACTTAATCAAAGTACAGCGTTTGACCTGGGCATCAATGCTTCTTCGGAGAACTCTGAAATGAATTGCAATTCTGTTGCCGCTTGTTGTTATCTGTAGATGGAGGAAAAAACATGCTGAAGTAAAATGTATTCAGTCAATTTGGGGTTGTTGATAAAGTAAATTATTGACAAAGAATATTTTATAGTTTTTATGTTCGGAACGCATGATTATTTGAAGAAGTTCAATGATTTAAGTCTTATTTGTATAAAAATTAAAAAATCTATCAAACATCACCGTTCTTATTTTTATAAGAAGTTCTCTTAGCAACGTAAAACTGAATCTATAAAGTGGCGCCTCATTATTTCCAGCCTTGCTGTGGCTTCGAGATTTTAATTAAAACCAAACATCACCAGTATTGGGTTTAATTAACGAAATCACAATAAACATGAAAATAATTAAAACAAAACAAATAGTGAAGCATTTGATGTTTATAAATAAGCCCTCGGTTCACACGTGAAGCCAAACTTGAGCACAATAGACAAGGAACGAACGGTGTTTGATAAAGAAAACTGAAAAGAGAAATGACCATGTAGCGGTTACCAAAACTAATATAATCAAAATAGCATTAAAAGCATTCTCTTTTTTCTTTAATATATGTTTTGTAAAAGCGTTTTAATTTGAAAGCTAATGTTTGACGGAATACCACGAGCATAGAAATATGTTGCTAGACTTTGTCTTGACGCCGATATCAGAATACTGTCACTTAATATCTTTAGGACAGAGAGTCCCCAGTTCCTTTCTTTTGTTTCTAAATGCCTTTTTCCCTACCCGTAGATGTACTTAACGTTTTCCTTGGGGTCAGTAACACACACTCGTCAACACATTTTAATCGGACGGAGACATGCCGGAAGATCAAAAACTTGCAAAAAACAAGAAAAATTTACAAAGTTAAGGGTTTATCACGCCAGGTTTGCTTATCTTGTTTTTCTTCGTCCACTGTGAAAGGTCAGTTGCATTATTTTTTGTCGAAACAAATTACGCAGTTCGTACTTTTGCTCTAAACTTTTGATTTCAAGACGTCATCTTGGAAAATTGGCAAGTTTTTTTTCTCTTACTACCTCGGACGTATTCGCAGTCGTTATTCCAACCTGTCAGTCAAGGGTGGTAGAAACTTGCACGATCATGCGCAGAACAAGGATTGGGTTTCAGCTTGCGGGCTCCGCCACAAGATTTGCAAACATGGCAGATTGGTCGAAGAAGGTAAAAAGTTCGTTAATTTCTGAAAGACGAGTCATTAAAAAATCACGTAATAATGTAACACGGTTCAGCATTGAGGGACACCAGGAAAACCCCATTTTACTTAGGGCATGATTAAGAAAATGGCTTGAAGAGCAGCGACATGTACATGTTCACAGCAGCTGTCCCCCCATCTCCGCATCTGTTTATGGTTTACTCTAACACCAAAAGCAGTAGCTAAAGTAGGTTAAATACTGAAATATTCAATATATTTTTAATATTTAGCATATTGACTACCTCAAGTTCACCAGCCATGAATAATTGACTTGCCGCCTT
This sequence comes from Parazoanthus swiftii, assembly GCA_025403585.1. Lineage (NCBI taxonomy): Eukaryota > Metazoa > Cnidaria > Anthozoa > Zoantharia > Parazoanthidae > Parazoanthus > Parazoanthus swiftii. The sequence goes on along the minus strand of JAOBYE010041456.1, from coordinate 6,679 downwards.
TCTGCTTATCTCTAATTATTCGTAATACTTCAGACCAATCATCGCACCACATTTGGTCAGATGGACCAGTACTAGTAATGAATTGTGTCAAACATTAGTTTGAGTGTTTGAACCAATTTCAAACCAATAGGATAAATATTTCCTAATCAATCAACATATTCATTAGGATTATTCATTTCTTAAAAAACTTCTCGTGCATCGTGTTTGAAGGGGAAACAATAAAAGCACGCGGCCGAAACGGCTTCTTTCATTCATGTTTCCCGGTGTTGGGAATCTCCCTTCAAACACTTGGACTTGCTTCCGAGATTTAACTTAAGCGATATCCTCAGGTTTATTGCACTTGAATTTTAAAGTTTCGCATTTTAGGCACTCGCTGTTTGCAACTACCATATGAAACAGAACAGGATACTTGTTTTATGTTATAGGAATTGAACTGAATTGAAATCTCCATTTATTATATTGCATTATATTTATAATTACTGGAGGTGTGTTATCTACACCTGTTTGTCAGCTTAAGCCACGCCCATGTATGTATCTTTTAGGGCAAATTTGAACTTGAACCACGCCCAAATTAGTACCCTTTAGGGGTAACAATAAGCTTAAGACATGCCTACATTGGTACCGTTTAAGGATAACTTGATCATGAGCCATGCCCAGATTGGTACATTTTAAGAGTTCAATTCAGGTGTTCCGACAGGCATCCTAGTCCAAGTCTCTTCCCTTCGCCCCTTCCCATCCAATTTGGGGTTTATAACTTCTCATTGTCGCATGTACATGATTGTAAGAAACTTTGATACTTTCAGTTTTTCACACATTGTTGTTACTTTGTAACCCTTCTGACATGTTTGAATTTTCCCCTTTATTAAGTCTTATCTATGTCCAGCATGCAGTGCGACACTGGCATCGATTATGAATGCTTTATTAATCCCATTGATGTTATGAAAAGCAACAAGCAAACTATGCTATGTTCTCAGTGATGTTGTTCTAGAAGCTCTGTAAAAAAAAAAAGGTTTCAAATTTCAGAGCAGAGTTATACTGAAGATACCAGGAGGCAGACGAGCAGACTCATTACATAATGGTACTGCCCGAAACAATATTATTTCCGAGCAAAAACCAAATCTTTGTCGGAGGTGAAACTATCAGATTTTGAACGACTGGACCAAACTTGCAGGAAGAAATCGTTATTTTTTTAAAAAAAAGTTCCGGTCATAAAGTACTCGGTTGAAGCTGCGAAGCGAATTCTGAAACAAGTGTGGGATAAATCGAAATAAAAAGGACTAAACTTTGGAAAGTTACTCGAAAACGAACAAAAATTCAAGCATTCAAAAAGTTTAAAGTTCGGACTTGTTAAACTAAATGTCTACTTCTCCTTGTCTTTGGCTGCGACCATCATGCAGGCAAACACTGTCATCACCATCTTGGGGTTCACTTCGACCAGGTCCTCAGGCAGAGCATACAGCCGAGCCCCGGTCCTTCGCGCCATGGAGAGAGCATATTTGGCGTTCAACATTTTGCCCTCGTGTTCCGATGCGTCGTACAACATGGTGTAATTGACCGACCCCGGTCGAATGGCGTCCACAAGATCCACTATACAGTGGCTTGTCGCTATAACGGGATCTTTGAAGCCGCTGATTGATGAGCTCTTGTTTGCGGATTTGAGTTTGTCGTTAACCCAGGCGACAATCTCAGCGTCAGTAACTGTAATGCAGAACGTGTGACGTATTTGTTAAGCACCAGTGTGAACTGGAGATGGGGGAAACTTTCCGTTCTAGTTGACATACAGAGCGTTTCAACACTTGATATATTTGAAAGAAACTGAAAAATATCTTTTTAGAAAGTCTATGGCTTAGCTTTTGTTTATATTATAATTAGTGCTAAAGTAAAATATATTTATTTTCTAGGTAAGGGAAATGGGAATAATTACTTATTTTAATATCACATGCACTATTGTTAAGCACTGTTGATCATATCATACTAAATAGTGCTATATACTATTTTTGATTTATCATCATTATAATTATTATCACTATTGTTGTTATTATTATTAATTATTAGTAAGTTTTTTTTGTTGCAAAACTCCTCAATTGCCCTCTGGATAGACCTCAACGGAGGCTTTGTCAGTACTATAGTGGTTTTGAACTAGTATTGGCCGTATTTATACTAGAGACGACTAAGTCGTCTGAGACGACGAAGACGTCTGACACGAGTTAACCGTCTGGTATAAATACGGGAAATAAGGAAGACGAATTGGTCGACAGACGAATTAGTCATCTACAGTTTAAGTTCGACTGAAGGACGCACTTAGCAGACGAATTAGTCGTTCCAGGCGTTTAACTCGTCCAGTATAAAGACGCGACGAACTTAACTGAACGACTTGCCAGACATACGGTACAGCATCGAGGTAACACTGTACATGTCACGAAAGGGCAGATGTTAACACTAGGGTCAAGTCCCTTTTACTGTATTTTGCTGCAGAATGCGTCTGTCAAGTTGATCCCGTTTTTATACTCGTCGCACTTAATTTAGCGACGTCTAGTATAAATACGGCCATTGCTAAATGAACTTGACAATAACCAACCTTTAAGGACAAACTCGGTTACGAGCATTGAACAAAAAGCTATCAACTGAGGGTATACATGGGTGAAGGAAAACAGGGGGATGTAACGCCCTTTGAGTACAGCATCTCTTACTTTGTGTCCCAGACCCCGTGCATTTCTCCAGCACGGTCATGGTGTAGGCGCGCATAGTTTGCCACAAGAGAGCTAGGGTGAGTTTTGAGTTGCGATCGAAGATGTCCTGGCCTCCAATTCCCACCAGCGAGAACTTGAGCTCTTCAGCGACCTTAATGGCGTAGTTGCAGTTCTCAACCTTTTTCATCTTTTCGCTCATCTTCTTAAAAGGCGGTTGGTTTACCTTTTTCCAATCAACAATTCCTGGTTTAATCTGAGGAAAAAAGCAAATAAGGAAGACAGTAAATGTGCTTGCACTGACAGCGAACTTGTAATACTAGTGCCATTAGAAGCGTCAATAATGTGCAAGACACATTATCATTACCATCATCATCATCATCATTACCCTCAATATCACGATCGTGATTCCTATCGTCATCATTATCACTGTCACTGCAACATCCACTATCGCCATTATTGCGACCGTTATAATCATCATTAACATCATCACCTTCATTTTAACCATTCTCATTGTCATCATCTACCACTATCATTGCTATCATTATTATCATTTTTGTTTTCATTATATATGGTTATTTATTTATCTATCTCTCTCTCTCTCTCTCTCTCTCTCTCTATCTATCTATCTATCTGTCTGTCTGTCTGTCTGTCTGTCCGTCTGTCTGTCTGTCTGACTGTCTGTCTGTCTGTTTGTTTGTTTGTTTGCCTGTCTGCCTATTTGTTTGTCTGTGTTTTTGTCTGTCTGTGGGGCAAAACACAAGCAAGTTGTGACTCATGTACCTTTTCAAAAAGTTGAAGCAGAATGTTTGCGTCCTCGAGACACATGTACAAGTTATTGACAAACGGCGTCACGCCCAGACTGTTCATCCAGTTGCGGAATGTCTTCTCCTCTCGCGTTTCCTCAAAGTCTGGTAGCTCCTCCTCTATTGGTTCCAGTGCAGGCCACGTGTTGAACAAGTTGCACACGAAAGCGAGGTTGAGCTTTGCGTTACCCTTCACGATGTCTTTGGGGCGGAGGAACTTGGCGCATTTCATTTTCTTGGCATTCTGAAGCACAAGTCCCGCCAGTTTTGTGACGTCTTTCTCCCTCAAGTGCGGCTCGTCCACATCGAGCTCTGGTGGACATATCTGTGGCGATAAAAATAATAAAATATTAAGAACAGTACAAATTATTTTACTACTACTACAACATTATTTTTATTACTCTTACTCTTACTCTGATCTTACTGTCACTATTTATTTTACTTTTATTTTTACTGTACTACTACCATTATCACTGCAATTATTTCTAAACAAAAACATTGAGTCGAGGCTAGTTAGGCAGAAATACAACAAATGTGTCAGTAGGCCTTTCCAGATTGCGCTCGGCAACTTTTTAGGGCAAAATGGCTTTATGAGCAACTTTTTTGGCAGACAATAACTTTTTGGCCACAGAGAAACTACTGGCAACTTTTCGGGAAACATCATTTTTTAACCTTTTGCCGAGCAAATTACTCAGGATTTTTTGTTTCATGTTAGCAATTTCAAGTTCTCTTGGCAACAATTCTTTCCCATCTACACTAATTTAATGTTAACTATTCAATTAATAAACATTACTAGAAATCTAGAATTCATTACTAGAATTTATTCTATAAGTTGAATAAAGCTTAAAATAGATTATATAAATAAATTAATTAATTAATAAACTTTATATTTATGTTATCTGTCTTAATGCTTTATACTTAATTTTGAGAATTAATTCTAGTGATGCTAGCCAGAGAAACAGATATTAACGAGAAAAGGGTATTATAGGAATGAACATTGGTTTAGCACTATCCTCTATTCCTCTCGCAGTTCGCTTCGTTCGACGACTCGTTATTTTTTTCTCGCTTGGCGTTACTGTTTTCATAAATCGCCTTCTTCCACAATTGAGCCTGTTTGCAGTCTTGCTGAATTGTGGTGCAGTGAGTTTAAATATGGGGCGATGAAGTACTGTACAAATATCCCAAATAAGTATCCTTGATTTATTTTGAGCGAGAGCCTTAAAAGGAAATGGGCCCACTCGGAGAAATAGAAAGAATCTCTGACCCAGGCTGGATTCAAACTCACGACCTCAGAAACAGATCACTTTTGCTCTGCCTTTTGAGTTCAAACCCCAGAAGAGAGCTGCATGCAATGGTCGTGCATGGGCACTAATTTTACTGCAATTAGCATCACATTTAGGTCGCATGCTACCGTTTTAGCGGTGATACAAAGTGCTTCTTTTCTCGTTAGCCAATTATAGCCAAGTTTACATGACTTTTGTTGTTTGACCTACAAATGTATGAGCTTCTGGTAAAATGGATATCAAATGAATACCTGTTTGAGGAGCACGCTGTAGTTCTCTGAGTCTGAGATGTCCGAGGAGAAGTTTGCTACGGTTCTGTGGTGTCCTGCTTGCTTGAGATGGTAGTTGAACCACCTCAGCAAGATGCTCTCCGGAGGCAATCGCAGTAAGTCGTCGACCACCTCCCATTCCTCTAGCAGTCGTACGATTCCCGGACAATCCCGAATAGTTATGCGAGCGAACAGACCGATCTGTAGTAAAATAGACAGGTTCGATAACAAAAGTTTATTCGCTGTAGCCATTGTGTGACATTCAAAAGTTCGGGTTCTTTGCATTATACTGTGTTGTATCGTACTGATTTTTAGTTATTGTATTGTATTGTATTGTGTTTTATCGTGTTGTGTTGCATCGCATTGTATTGTATTGTGTCGTTTCGAAATGCAATCTAGTGCATTATATTGCATTGCATTGTGTTGTATTATATATTTTACTGTGCTGTATTTTATCGTATCGTATCGTGTTTTGTATTGTATTTTATAATATTGTATCGTATTATATTGAATTTTATTGTATCATATCGTATTGTATTGTATTGTGTCGTATTGTATTGTATTGTATTGTATTGTATTGTGTCGTATTATATTCGGTATTGTATTGCGTCGTATCGTGTCGTATTGTACTGTACTGTACTGTACTGTACGGTATTGTACTGTACTATATGTGATGCAATGTACTGTATCGCATTGTTAAATTACTCAGTGCGTTTATGAAACAGGGTTTTTTTTGCTCTCTTCTCCCGGGGCACTACTTACCCTAATTACTTGCCAGAGAAGTCCCAGCACCAAATGGGGTGTGCCTTTAATCAGATCTTCCGCCCCAATGTTGACGATGTTACATCCGATGGACATGGCAGAGTTCAGTGCCAAGACCTGATTCTCATGAATGTTGTACACGTTCAGTTTTTTCTTGTTTAGGGCTCGTTCATCCACGGTGTTTGGCACAGCCCAGTTGATAAGCTTACACAGCACTATTCCGTCCTTCACTGCTTTGAACAAACCGTCTGCAGATTCCTCTTCAATAGGTATGTATTTGCCTGATTCACAGTGAAAAGATACAACATTGTTTAGAAACTGGTCAATACATCAACGTATACGCGAGGGGGTCTGTGTGGCTGATAATTATGATAACGCGGACCGTATACACCTTTTATTAGCCGAGTGCAAGGTTTGTACGGCAAGACGAGGAATTATAACTTTCTGTACGGACCGAAAAAACAAGGCTAATAAGATGTTTGTTATATGGCTTTGTTGATTAAATAAGTGAACCCACTCCAGAACTCGAGGTCCGTACGGCTACTTACGGACCTGAAATTGACCAATCACAGATAATATTAACTACTTGTAAACCGAGAATGAGGTTTTGTACAAGATATGTCAAACTGAGGCCTCGCTGTGTTGACGTAAATCGTATTTCACTATATGTTTTTTTTAACGTTTCTATTTGTAAATCCTATAATGCGCGCGCGTAGGTTCTCAAAGATATGGATATTACGGAGGACCAGACCACTCAAGAACCAATCAGAACGCGCGAAGTATCTTTGCCATATAATATTTAGTAAATAAACTACTTCCGTGGTATGTTGTATTGAGTTATACAGGCCCGAGGCTGAGAAATTGTCCGAAAA
>JAOBYE010041345.1:8857-22139 GCA_025403585.1 Parazoanthus swiftii | reverse complement strand
TTAGCAATTCCGGGTTTTAGTAATTCCGGGTTTTAGTAATTCCGGGTTTTAGTAATTCCGGGTTTTAGTAATTCCGGCATTCCGGCGTTCCGGGCGTTCCGGGTTTTAGTACCTGCCTACTTGATTTATATTGAAACATCCTGAATTGCCAAGAAAGTTTCTTTAGGCCAACTGCTGAAAGGCTAAATTTTAAGCAATCTGACTTATTCTTTTTGTAGTTTCTTAGGTACAGTGTATATTATTTATTATAATTACTAGTATGTTGTCCTAATTTAGAATGTACAAGTAAACCCCAGTTCATAAAAACTTTTACTTCCTTGAAAAGGGAAGTTTGAGGTCTGTATATGGATGCTGTTATTTTCAATGCAATGATATTTTGCATTTGTTCTATTTTAGTTTACATGTTTGGCAGCTTTGAATGTGAGCAATGTCTCAATTACCAGTTTGATATCAATGATAGTATTAAGTTGTAAAATGTTCATTTATAACAACTCTGCCTCTTGATACTTCAGGTCTGTTGCCAACTCTACTTCAGATATTTCCATATGCTGGCATGCAGTTTGGCTTCTATGCAATGTTCAAGCTAATGTGGGATCGTGTTTTTGAACTCAAGGTATCCAATGAATCAATGTTTACTGATTAGTGAAAGTTTGGAATGTTTTCCAGAAGAACTTGGGCAAGATAAATATTTTGCATTCAAGAAAACTATTTAATAATAATAATTATTTACTAGCTTGAACTTTGTTTAAATTGTCTTTGACGTCATTGTTTTAATTAATGCTTTTTAAAATAATTGTTGCTTAATTTAAAAAGGTGTAAAACTCAATAAATTATTTTTTTTTCATAAATATCTCCAATACTGAAGTACAATTGAATTATAATTTAATGAATCAAATAAATACATAGTAATTATACGTTTTCTAGTTTTAATATCTCTTGACTTGTAATTTTTTTTACCAAAACAGGTTTGTGTCCAATTAAAACATGCTTGGTCAAACAGTTTTTATTTAGCAAGCATGAGCCTCTCAGCAGCAGTATTAAAGAAATTTATATATCAAAGTAGCAGGTGTTAGCATAAATTATGATATTGTACCCAGGTTTCACAAGCCAAGTTTTTTTAAGGAATGGGAAATAATTTTTCTTTGGGGGAGGGGGTACAAACCACTGAGGATTTCCTCCATGGTGGGGTATGGAGCCAGTCTATACCCCTCTAATAAACATAATTATGTATAGCTGTTATTTGAGCATTCTTGTTTATCATCACAGCATTTGGATCCTTATGCTCCTGTGTCAATAAATGAGAGTTTGGTTTGCGGTGGTCTGTCTGGGATTTGTAGTAAGACGGCAATTTACCCTCTGGACATGGTCAAGAAGAGACTTCAGGTTAGTTGTACAGTATTCAATAAACTGTTATAGTTTGGGTTGATTGGTGAACAGCAGTAAATTCTTTGTACAGTACAGCATAAGTAGGAAATGGTTTGCCCACATTGCAAACATCTAACAGACTACAGGGAACCTTTAACTGATAGTGAGTACATTTATATGTAACCATTATGGGCATGGTATTCTAGCCCATTTTGACTTGAATAAGGCAAAGCAATACAGTTGTGTCTTTTTCCTGATAAGACTGGGAAAATATGGTAAACATAATTTACATTTCTTCAAAGCCAAACTTTGAATACACTACATGTATACCATATCTGGACAAATGTCTTGACTTTTTACTCATAGACAAGTCAAAAATGAAACAAGATTTCCTTTCCATCTACAGGTATTAACTTTTCTTTAATTATGTTAAATAGTTTTTGTAACTATAAATTTGCTGATCGTTTGTGGGATACTGTAGTTTTTTAATTGTGTGTGGTGATTTTGTTTAATAGTTAATTGAGTGTTATAATTAGTATAATCGTGTTTTATCCTTTTTCTTCTTTCATATTTGTTTAGTAGTCTGTGTTATAAAATCAGCAGAAACTAACCAGTCACACAAATATTATTTTATCCTGAAGAATGTACACCAGGTACTTTGCTAGCCACGTCTTTGACCATTTAATCTGTAAATTTCTCATTTCTTGGTATTTCTTTTCAGTGAGTGTTAATTGTTGCCGCTGTTTTGTCTAAGATTGCTTTTTCGGGCCTAAAAAGTGTCAGGGTTTGAAGGATTTTATGGCGCACCTCTGCCTCAAATTTGGTTAGACTCAGCTCAATTGCAGATGCCTTAGTTTCCTCACCATGGGTTTCTTCCCTTGAATAACCGTATTATCTGACCTGTCCAAGTAAGTGCCTACCTCCCCCCTTGGAGCAATAAATCTGGCAAAATTTCTGGGGTGAGTGCTTACTCCAGCATGGGTGCTTGTAACATAGTAAGTTTCCAAAGGTAATTTGCATAACAATAACCTTTTTTGATGGTGAACAAACATGTGAGTTGACCTTCAATAGAAATTCATAGTTGCTGTTCAGTTCTCTCAAGTGCTTCCTGCAGTCACTGAATTCACATGATGTTTACAAGTTGTTTCCATTCAGTCCCAGTGCTACTAATTTTTCTTCCTAAATTTACATATGAAGAAAGCATATTGTTCCATAACTGTAATATTGCAGTCACAAATAACCAAGTGCAATCAACTCGATCCTTTTCGTCTGAAAAGGGGTTGGGCACTTACCCAGGTATGGGTACTTTTTCGGTCAAATTGGGTAATATGATTTTAAAACATCTTTGGATTTGCCCTAACCCCAGCCAGGCTTAAGTTATATTTCAAAGGGATTGATTTCTTTATTTTTTATATTGTGCAGGTTCAGGGTTTTGAAGAAGCACGACAACATTTCGGGAAAACACAGCAGTACAATGGCATGCTGGACTGTTTTAGGGTTATCTGGATTCAAGAAGGGATGGGAGGCTTCTTGAAAGGAATGTCGCCAAGTATTTTAAAGGTCAGTGTGAGTTTACTAAATAAATTAAATAAATTTAATATTAAATAATATTGATTCTATAAATTTAAAATATAATTATTAATAGTATATACCAATAAAAGTGAAACCTGTTTAGCAAATACATGGTTATATATTAATAAGTACATGTCTTGCATAGCATATTCGCCAAAGTGCAAATGTAGCTCAGATACTTGGGAGAATAACATTGTTTACATGTACCCCAGGAGGTAATCCTATTTTTAAGCTATAATTATGGGGATGTGCTGTCCTTCAGGGTTTGCTTTTTCGATCTTCTGATATAAACAGGGTGAAGAAATTTTGAATTTTGAAAGTTTTATCTTAAACAGGGTCTACAAATTGTGTGTCTAAGTGAAAAGCATGTGAACATTCAAAATTATGAATTTGTGAAAATTTTTCTCATAAAGAAGGTCAGCTGGGGATTTGAGTGTCTGGGGAAAAAACCCATACCCAAACTTACCGTAAGTTGAGTACCCCCTCTCCCAGCAGGCATGAACATGTATGACAAAACAGTGAATAAAAGTACAGTATGGTCCGTAGTAAAAACTAATTTAAAAGTTATGTGGAATTATTTATGATTATTTTTAATGTTCAAAGAAAACAGAGAAAATTACTTCCTACAGTACCGAGCTGCACAAGCTGACATCATGTTGATTTAAAATGACCACTGACCAAGTTCATGTTGATTGCAGGCTGGAGTCTCAGTGGCCATTACATTCTGTGTATATGAACAATGTTTATCATTTGTTCGGAAATACTTACACAAGGAAACAGAAAAAGATACAGAAAAGGATACACAAGTTGACAGTTACTTCCTGGACAAATCCTAGACACTTTTATCACGATCTTATTATTTCCAGATAATGTACTTAGCCACGTTTACAGCATACACAATGCACAAAGACTTTTATCAAGAAACTGTGATTTAGAACTACATTCAACCTTATTTAAAGTACTGTGAAGACGAAACATTTATTTAATCCCCATCAAAATTTGTAGTTCAAGAAAATAATTGTAAATGTACAAGTTCATGCTACAGGGCAATTTGGAAATGCTTGGGGGAGGGGAAGGGGGTTGTCAGAAGCTGATATTTTTTTACATTCCTTGGGGGAGGAAGTACCAATCAAAATTTTATCATTGTGCGCCAGGTGTATGGTATGTTTTCTGCACTGCAAAGTAATATGAGGCCAAAAAAAATTCCTCAAATTTCTCATCAGAATTTTTTCAAAAAATGTGGTGTGTTTTAATAGTTTTTCTTAAGAGGGAGCTTAAACAATGAAGACACAGACATCAACAAGAACATTACAAAGCAATGGACTTATGATTGTAATTACAGATATAGTACAATAATTATTTCATGTGGAAATGCAACCAACCAGCTGTCTACTTTTTCACCGTCAACCTTCGAAAGCAGATGGTGAACAACTCAGTTTTTGTAGTTTTATAAAGAAACTGAGCAGCAGATCATAAATCATTCCGACCAGAAGTTTCAAAAATAGAATTCTAAAGTTTCACAATAACACACCCTCATGCAAAATAAAAACAAATGAGTTATGTAAACAAGAAGGGGGGAAATGGAAAGTGAAATACCCAGCAGCCATCTTTGCCGATGTTCACCTGTTTTTTTGCTTTAAAAGCTCTCTAATAACTCCCCAAGCAGACATTGACAACTGCCATTTTCACTTGTAAGTGAGCCAAGGGAACTTTGCTCATTTTTATTCAGAATATACAACTCTTAGAACTATAGTTGCTGAAAAGGAAGTTCAATATCTGATAGCAGTAATTTGGCTCAACTCTGATCAAAAGAGCATCTAAAAACAGACTTTTTAAACCTCAAAAATATAAAAAAGGTAAAATAACGTGGCAGTGCAATTTAAATTATTGAAATGTGTGCACTGCTGAGAAACTGAGATTATTTGTATAATTTGAACCAATATTTAGATCATTCTAATTTGGATCAGAACTGAATTACATTGTTTATCAATTCAAACCGTAAAGTTTTGATGCAGTGCTTATTTTTATAAGTAATGAGTTCAGAACTGACCAATCCAGATATTTTTTTAATTGACTTGCAAAAAATACCGTAGGTACAGACACAGCAAGTTGCAGTGTACATGTTATTTTAACTTGAGGTTTGCTGCTGAGTTTTGACACAATTTTCGTCATTTATCCACCAAGCCTGACTTGAATATAATTTTTTATGGAAACGAAGTACATGTACATGTCAAGGGTTTGACTGCCAATACACATTGTGCGCTAGTAATTGTGCGCAGGATACATCTGTAAACTGTTTAAACAGTTGTTTTTTTAAAACATACTTCTGTCTTGTGGGTATAACTCGAAAATCAAAGAAGACATCCAATTTGGTATGTTATCTTTTTCCAAACTTGGTTTGAAGTAAATTTTGTTAAATATTATTTGTTGTGCAAACCCCAGTGGTGAACTCTCCTCAAAAAATGAAGGGAGCCTCAAAAGTTTTTTTTTCAGCTTTTTAGTATGTTTTTGGGGGATTAATTCTTGGAGTTTAGTATTAAACTATTTAGGGGTATCATTTTAACACCATTTTATTGTTTGTAAGGAAAATAAAAGCCAATTTATTAAATTTTAGGGAATATTCTGAAGAAAATGTTTTAGAACTAAAATGGCATAGAAAAGGGCAAGTTGAAGCTGGGCATCTCATTATACATTCACACTTGAACAAATAGAAACTCAAAGTATTTTTTGAGGTACCAAAAAGGCTAAAGTTTTCTTTAAGGTTTACCAAGGGTAAAGCTCAACTTTTGACTCCCCTTTTCCCTCAATCATTTTTCTTGGAGTTCCATCCTGGGGTTTAGTTGAGCTGTGGTGGGTGTTGCAGTACTTAGCTACAGGCCTCCTGCAACCTCAATTATTGGTTATTTAGCTGTTTTCAATATACTAGTTAATTGCCATGCAAAACAGAGACTCGTAAATTCTTGTGGTTATAGTTCAATAGATATCATATATAAGTTGCATTTTTCACATGATGTATGATTGCATTTATAAACCCACACTACACAACTTTCATGAAACTTTCAGTCAATCAGAACAATTTAATTTTTATTAGATAAAGATGATTTGGATAAACGTTTCATATTACCGGTATTAATATACGCACCTACATGTACAACATAATTATACTGTCTAGTAAAGTCCAAAACTTCAAATTAAAACTATCAACATATATTTGAGAGAAAATTTGAAAAATGCACGCTTTTAACACGCTGGGGGCTATTAATAGTAGTCAGAATAAAAACATATGGTACATCTCAGTTGAACATGTATAGTTAAATTATATATATTTATGTGCAGATGAATTGTGTATGGTTAGCAAGACTTTACCTGAAATAAGATTTTTGGTTTCAGTTTTAGATTATACGGTATATACTGGTACATGTATGTTGAGGTTTTATGTACAAGAACTTGAAATAAAATAACTGAAATGGGAAACAAACTGTGGTTGTCAAACTAGTTCAATCTAAATACATTTGAATGTTTAATGTTTAATCAGAATCGCATCAGCTATCCAGAAATATTTTTTGTTAATTTAAATTAAGCACCAAATTGAAATTGAATGTAGACTCTGGAACCTTTTCAGTGCAAGTCCATCAACACTGTCACTTCATGTAACATCTTGTGGTACATACACTGGCATTCGAGGCATTGGGGGAAACAACTTCCTTCTCAATCTAGCTGCCAATTCTGGAATCTCCTTGTCAACTCTTTCATATGACTGGACAGTCTTTGTGAATTTCAATACACCTTAGATTAAACAGAATTATACAATTCTTCAATTGAGCAAATGCAAAATAATTTTATTATGGTGGGAGAAGATCATACTAATCAACTGTTTTTCATTTCCTGACCCAAACAACATGTGTGGTACAACCCATTTAATGCCTTTTAATACTCTCTCGATCTGACAGACATAAAATTTCACCATTGCCCCACCCCACTCTTGTACTTTATATAATGTAATATATAATTACAAGAAAAAATCATCATGTACATCCCCCAGTGCACTTCTAGCAAACTTTCAAATGTTCAAATTCCCTCTGATTGGCATAAAAAATCACCTGGGTTGAGAATTATTTATTAAATAATATTAAATTCCTTTTAAAAGCTAATGCAAGGTTGAAAATACTCCTGAAAATTGCTCTTCTCCACAAACTTCTGTTCATTCTTACAACCTTACAAGTGCATTACTGAACTGTTTTTGCTCCTTTCTGCATCCTTGTTTTCACAAGACTGTTTGAATGTATGACTTTTTTCTGTTCATTTTTCTCCAAAAGAATAATAATTTTATTAAGGACCTTTCATTGCTTATACAAGAAGTGGGTGGCCAAAAAATGGGAGGTCAATACTTTTTATAGAGGGAAGGGGGAGTCAAAGACAATTTTTGAAAATATAGGTAGTAACATGAACTCCCGGGCATGAACTATGTAAAGTCATGCAGTTTTTGTTTTTCAAATGAGGGAGGTCTCTTGGATTTCAAGATTGCTTGGGAGTCTTGCTGACCCCCCTCCCTCCCATCCCCCTCCTCTGTCATAAATAATGAACAGTCCATCTGTGTTAACTGTTGCACTAATTAAGAATAAAATAATTGTTCAGTGACTCACTCTTTATGTATATAACTATATGCATAAAGAATGGCACAGTGAAGTATCCAAAATGCAGATAATGAATAACTTCAGGAACAAAAGATTTAGGAAGCATGCATCCTGGACATAATTATCTGCAATGTACCTGAAACATTATCAGTAAAACCATAATCCTTGATAACTTGCTGTTGTATCTCAACCAAGACTGGTAATGTGTCTCGCATTAACTTCACAAGATCTTGACCAGCTGCTTCCTGAATGGCTATTAGTGTTTCTTTGTTATCTTGCTCCTCAAATGCCACAAGAACAGCTTTTAAAGCACCTAAAGAATAAAAATTATAAATTTTGTTAATTGATTGTAGATATTCACACCAGGGACATTCAGCTGAGGGGGTTGGAGGGGACATATGCCCCCCTCCCCCCACACTAATTTTGTCCCATTTGCCCTGAACATTCCTTATTAAATTTGAAGAGAAAAACTTTAGAAAAGAAACTCACTTGTCAATTTTAAATGCATTTCTAACGATTCCAGAAGCTTAAATTTTCAAAATTTCCACCCCCCCCTAAAAAACTGACACTCATGATAGTCCAAGGGGAGTAGTTGGAAAGTGGTAATTTTTCTGAAAGTGAGCAGGAAAAATTGCTTATTTCTGAGGGGAGTTATTGTGTTTAAATTTTTTTTTTTTTAGGAGTTAGGGGGTAAATTGCTACTAACCTTGTCAATGGGGGGGGAGGGGGGGGGGTGTGAATAAAAAAGTTTATGGCCTTGGAGGAAATCTGGAGAAATTGTGAGTTTCTAAGTTTCTCCTCGTAAGAGAGAAATGGCAAAGAAGCTCGGAAACTAACATGTTCTCATTTTGATTAGATTTAGGTAGGAGGTAAACATTAGTTAATTTAAATTATTTTGATAATCCAGGTTCTGTGGAAATGAAAGATGTCAACATAATGCGGGTCTTCCTACATCCCTAGCTGGTCAGCAGGTTTTTGTGTCCAGATGCGAATCATGAACACAAAGGGATGAAACATACCCAATACATTTTACTATCGAACATTTCGGTGACTTGATTTTACCTACTTTTTACTTGTTCTGTCGTCGCGTTTGAGTCATGGCTGCTCATTGTAACGTAACTGTTGATGGCAGACGCCAAAAGCTTTTCTTCTTTTTTGACTTGTGTGACTTAGCACAAGGTTAAAGTGAATGCTTCATCTGCAAACTCTATCTTCGTCTCTGCTTCGCATTCTATAGCTTTCGAGCCGCCATCTTTGTTATGACTCGTCCCAGCCCCCGCACCCATGGCTTCGTTCCCTTTCTCCTTTTCCTTCCCTACCCCTCAGCTTAATATTAATCTGGGAATTTGCCTTGAGGACAGCAGAGAAATTTGCTTTTTCTTAAAAGCTATATATATTATGAAAAGTGCTTTCAAGACATTATTTTAAAAAAATAGAAATTTTGGTACAGCAGAACTTTTTTTCAAAATGAGAAAGGGGGGTTGGGTCGGAGCCCCTGGGTTCAAAGTACAAATCAACGATGGAAAGATCAGTGTGGACGTACATACTTACATAGTCAAAATGAAAATGGAAGATCTCGAAATCAGAGACATGAAGGTTGTACCTTGTGTAGAATCGAAATTTATTAATCTTGCGAGAGTGGTCTTCAAGCAGAACGACCACCAGCGAAAATGGGACTACGTAAAGAGTCACAACAGTGTAGCAGTCTTGCTGTTCAACACCACAAGAAAGGCATTCATTCTGGTAAAGCAGTTTCGACCTGCAGTGTACATGCACATTAATCGCCAGCTTCACAACCCATCACGTTGTGAGTCTGCAGTAGAGACTGAAGACGCCAGTTTACCCATTACTGCCCCAATTTGTGAGGGGGTTACATTTGAACTTTGCGCAGGGATTGTAGACCAAGATGTTAGTTTGGAAACCCTCGCAAGACAAGAAGTTCTTGAAGAATGCGGTTATGATGTCCCCGAAGATAAGATCCAGAAAATCACTTCGTGCAGAAGCGGTGTTGGGATATCGGGAAGTCTACAGACGATCTTTTATGCTGAGGTAACAGACGAGATGCAGGTTAGCGAAGGCGGTGGGAATACTCACGAAGGGGAGATAATTGAATTGCAGTACCTACCAGTGGATCAAGTGCGCGAGTTTTTGTTTGACGAATCGAAGCACAAACCTTCTGGACTTCTGTTTGCTTTTATGTGGTGGTTTGACAAATTCAAGACATGAATACTGTATAACAACAAAAACTTGGATTCAAGACATGAGTGAATGCACACATCTGTAACTACTAACAATAGTTGGAGGAGGGGGTAGGGGCAGGGTGATAGGTTGTTTGAGGTGCTTGTCAGAATATTGGAAAAACGCCTCTCTGGGACATTGCAACACCTTAAGAAGAACACAGTCCCTCCCAATTTTTCCAGGAGTCTCCCGCTTTTTGGTACATCTAGCCCCGTGTTCTGATTTTTGGTACAAGTTCAAGTTGTACAAACAAGAGTTGGTTTCAGTGATAATTGTGGAAATGGGGCAATAAATCTCAGTTTTGTTCCAAAATCAAATAAGTTTTGTAGTTGACTGTAGTCTTCTCCAGTCTTCTTTCAGATGCTCATTAACCTGTCAAGTTTTTTTTTCAAAGGGTTGTGTGGTGGAGAAGGGGGGGGTATGGTTGGGAAGGCCCTGGTAAAATTGTCCCTATTTGCAAGCTCCAGAGTTTGCAATGTCTGATCACTCCAGAACTAAAGACATGAAACACCCTAAGATGGTTGTCTGCACAGTATTGCCCTCTGAAAACATACCAATAACCTGTCGACATGACCCCAATATATGGATCTTAAGGTGGTGTTACATGGAATAATAGACCAATTTCGATATCTTAGAATTCAGCCCGAAACAAAAGACATCAGCACGAGGCTCTGGGGAATAATCCATATAAACTCTATATTTTATTCCCAGAGCCTCGTGTTGATGTCTTTTGTTTCAAGCTGAGTTTTAATATACCGAAATTAGTCTATTTTAATGCAACAATGTTGGCAGCACAAAAAATCACCATTGTGTAACAAGGTTTCAGATGGACATTCTGAGTGCATCATTTCTAGTGACAAAAGTTGTAAGTTTTTGAAGATGGTTCAAAAACGTTTAGCAATGATGATTCCAAAAAAATCGTGCTATGAGCCATGTCACATAAATTCAATGTTTTGCACAATATTAAAATTAATGATGCACAAGAATTTGTTGTGCCATGTCACGTAACCTTTAGGGATCAAGACAGACACTGGGACAACATCTAAAAGAAGAATGATTGCTATATTTGCCAGAAGCAAAACTTTAGTGAGTTTATATTGTTTGTTAGTTATACTTCTTTTGGCAGGGGCAAACCTGATTTTGGGGGATTTTTTTTCAGCCAAAATATTGAAAAATAGCAATTTTTTTTGTTTTCATCTTAATCCAAAAATGATTGCTGAGAGTGTCCTTGAAGTATAAAAATACACTTAAATGTGATTGTAACTTTTAAAGTTCAAACTAAAAGTTTGTTTACAGCATGTAAAACCCAGGTCCATATATCAGCAACATTCTTGTTGCAGGCTTATTAAAGCTAAAAAATGCCAACGAATGCTCCTTTTCGGGACTATCTATTGGGATAGTATTGTGATTCAGTCCTGATCCTGAAGACCTGATTCACGATAGTATTAGAAAGTGGTATAGGTTTCCCAAAGGTGGTACTGTATTTCAGCAATAAACTGACTTTTTCTAGTTTACTTATACTAGCAAATGCATACTCCTAGGAACCTCTTCACCTTTAACATTAGCAAATTTAGAGAACTTTTGCTTCAGCTATAAATACCAACCCCTAAAAATATGAGTATCCGTAACTTCCACCTATAGGGAGTATGCCCGGGCAGTTAACGTTTGATTTTGATATTTATGGATGAGCCAACACTCCCCTCTCTCTCAATCTCCCCCTTCCCAGCTACCTTTGGATACTTTCCATTAGGCCAAAATTCAGCATGTCTGTACTTCGAGGAGATTTTTTCTATTTATACAAAGAGTAAAAGATGCCAAAGGTTTGTATAATCTGAGATGAAAGGGGCAAAGATTTTCTTTGTATCATTTTGGTTTTATTAAACTTGTTAAAAAATTCCGTATTTATCAAAGTTTACTACATTGTAAAGTTATGTAGTCTTAGGGGTATCTATAAACAAGTTGTTTATATGTCAATTTACATTGTTCAAAGCGCAGGATGAGAGGTGTGACATTCTTTGCTTCTATAAACAAAATACATAAGCAATATTTTTTTATTTGCTCAGTACTTTTAATTTACAACCACATATTTAATAGGCATTAAAATTCCTTCAAACAAAACACTGAATGCATGGTACTTTCAGGGAAAATTAAGCTTGAGTCAAGCCTAAGACTAAATTGGTGCCACTTAGGGTTTAATCAATAATTCCCAATGAGCTTCCCTCCTCCATTCCTGGGTCTAAATGGTCGTTCAAAAATTCTACTTTAACAGGGCTCCGTTTTGACTAACATGACTGACAGGGCTGGCTATTTCTCCTCCACCTCCCACAGGTCTCTATTTTTCAGGGGGTAATACTCATTCATTTTGGTGGGGTGGGGGGAGCAGAGGCACAAAATGTCTTACATACGCCATACGGCACATCCCAAAAGTTTCTGCCAAAAACAATTTCCAGCTTCAGACCGACCAAAATGTCAATTTTAGGCCAAAAAGACTCAAAAACCCTACCTTTGACACTGCGCACACCCGCATACTTCATGTAAAGTTACCCCCCTGACTCTTTTGCAGTATCTCTTATCTGCGTTTTTAAGGTATTTTGCTAGGCTGTAGCAAGATTGTGCAATCGTACCATAATGCCGACGTATCACTAACATACGGTTATAAATCAGAACAAGTTTTGCGTTTGTATTTGAGAGTACCGATTTAGAATTGACCTCTATTGGAAGCTCGAAAATTTTATTATAAAATGAATCAGGTTTATGACTGGCGTGACATGGGTACAGATATCGCAGAACGCATTTGTATGTATGACTGACACACTATAAAAATCTGAGGTTCAGATTTCACGCATTTTTAAAAAACAAGTTAACAACAATCTTATGTTGAAGTTCTGTATCGCTCAAAAAAACTCTTTTTTTTTTACTAAAACAGTAATTATTCTTGAAAAAACATGGACAATTTTGTGCCGAATATATGCTAAAAAATGAAGAACATCGATCCTTTGCCACAGTTGTCTGATTCTTACTTGAAAAAAAACCTGGCATGTAGTTACGTATGTTTATGATATTGGCAAGCTTCTAATGCAGAATTCTTTGTCTAAAGGCCTATAATACCTACAAGTGTAAGTATTATGGAATACATAAGTACCTTGTATGTGATTATAAGTTGACAGCCGGGTGAAGTTACCATTCATGTCAAATTAAGAGTAAATATTGTCGGCATATAATAAGCTGTATATTTGTCGTTAGTTTTGTAGCTTTTAAACGTTACTCTCTCTTGTAATAAAATTTTCTCAAGTGAGGAAACTGATTCATGATGCACTGGGGCTGGTCAGCATACTTATAAAGTCTGCTGATTGTGTCAACGTAATGCAAATGGAGAGAAAGCCCATAAGAAGCTATACAAAAGCTTATAGGTTTATTGTGGTATCGACGTTGACAATTCCATTGAGAATATGGGCTGCCACTTCATACAGTCC
>JAOBYE010041234.1:0-12647 GCA_025403585.1 Parazoanthus swiftii | reverse complement strand
CTTTATCCCAATATCTATCCAATTAGTTTTAACATATGTAGCACTTCACATAATAGGTAGGTAAAGTCTTCCAGCACCGCCACCAATACACCAATGGGTTGTGAAAAACACTCACAAGTGGATATTCATTCACTAACATAATCAGAATTTTTACTTCAGTCATGTTCTTCAACTGAAACCAAGAACTGGGTTCATACAGTTCTGAAATTCCATGGCATTCCATAAATTCTGACAGAACTCTGACTTGCTTTTTGCATATATCAAGTCTAGACTCCGTTTTCTTTTCATTCACAAAAATGTTTCTTTAATTAGTTATACTCACTTCTAAAGACTTTTGCTGACCAATTAAAGTAAATCATTAAGGGTTTACCTGTATAAAAAACCTACAGTTAATCAACAGGTTGGAAGGAAAAGATCGAACGTAATGCTAATACTTGACAAATTCATCCCTTGACTTCTTTTCATTACTGACTGCAGATTGCTAGTGCAGGGTAGTATCACCCAAAAGGGTCAGTTATGCACAAAACTGCCTCCTTACGCTCTCATAAGCTTTTTGCTTCATTTTTCTCCCAAGAGATACATTCACAAGACATGTCATAAACTAGTCAAATATTGACTCACTTTAAATCGTAATAAGATTGCACACTCAAGGTATAATTTCTTGATAAATAAGTGCTTCTGACAAAGTACTAGTTAAAGTCATAGTCGATCTACACAGGGGACAACCATTTTGACTTGTGAAAGAGAGGACAGGGTGATCTTGTGTGTCCATCAATTTTTTCGTATTTTGCTAAAATAAGTTGCAAAAACTTCATTTCAAAAAAATATATTGTACATTTTACAGATTTCAGACACAGCAAAATGAACAATTTAATTTTTCTCACAAAAAGATATCTAACAGATATGTACGGTATTACAAGTCTAGAAGTTAGTATCGTATTTGAGTGAGTAAGTTCCCACCCCTTTTTTTCAGACAAAAGATATTGCACAAGACATTTTTGGAAGAAACATTTGTGGTAAAATTATTTTTTAGGACTGAGCACTGTAAAATTAATACAGAAAGTCTACAAAACTTTTGTGTTTAATGCTGCTTCAAAAAGGTTGTTTTACCAATATCTGACAATAGGTGCAATTGCAATAAAATGTATTCGAGTGTGGCATAAAGTCGTCCTTTGGGAATCAAGTATCCATTTGTGAATGAGTTGACTGCACGTGGTTATTTGTGAGTCCAATTGTAATTGTTGGTTTTTGCTAAAAACAGCTTTGTATCTTTCATTCTTTAACCATTTTGTAACACTGAAAATAAACTGCATTCGAAAACAAAAATTTAGCTTGTTTACCGGTAATCCTGCTAAAATTTGCATTCACTTTGCACCTAAACGGCACGGCTGAAATCAACAACGAAAGGAAAGCTACACGAAGGATGTGAAAAGCCAACCTTTTCAGAGATATATGATTTAGTTCAATCTCTTTTCAAAATCACAGCGAAGCTGAAGCTTTTGAATTGTTTTTTGACAGATATAACAGTAGTAACAATACTAAATCTGTGATTTGGAAATAAACAAAGTTTGTTATTATAATACACTAGTCAATAGACCACTTTGTTGTCAGCTTTAGAGATCATAAAAAGATAATCCATTCTGTCAAATTGTGGTAAACAAAGGATCCAAAAACTCTCATTTGCCAGTGCAAGTTCTAAAATTGTCTCTTCGCTAATTTATCACTCTAGCCAGTTACCTGTCAATAAATATCACGTTGCAAAAAATTTACCTAGCATGCAGTGTTTGATCCTAAAGCTTCTTCACACAAATGAAGAAAAATTAGTAGCACCGGGATCAGGATAATGGAAACAATTTGTTGAAAACATCATGTGAATTTGGTGTCTACAGGAAGGTTATGAGGGAATGAAACAGCGAAATAATGAAAATCTTCTTATGAAAGTCAACTTGTGCATTTGTTTTCTTTTTCAAATTATGTTATTTTGCAAGTTACCCTTCGAAACTTACTGTGTAAGCGACCATGCTCAAGTAAGCATCCACCCCCAAACTTTCACCAGATTTATTGCACACAGTGGGTGGGCATTTACTTGGTCAAATACAGTATTGAAAAATTATACATTCAATTAGTTTGTGTAATATTCTTGATATCAATTATTCACACATAATATTGTAAAAATGATTATTATTTAACAGTATTAAACAGTTGAGCAAACAAAAATGTTTAACAAGTTACATTTGGTTCTTTTTCCTTTTTTTTTTCAAAAAACAAACCTTACCTATTTTCTCATACGCAAGTTCAGAAGAGCAGCAACCAATCCATTTTTTTTACAAATATTCCTTAAAACTTCAACTTAAGGTGCAAAAGTGCACCTGATATAACTGGTGAAGAGCAAAAAGAAAATCTAACCTTTAAAGTTAACCACTTCCAAAAGACTTTAAAAAACTATTCTGCCAGTGTGGAAACATGGACAAGTTTGTTTTTTTGTCAAAATGCAAAACTTCCCATACCTTCAAAGATTCTTGAACAATCCTTTAGTTTGAAAACTGGTCAAACAGATAAACCTGGAAAAAAGCTCAACTATGAGCCCTGACATCAACTTATAAAGGTGCAGTTCTTCTTTCAGTTTTTACTTTGTGAACTTTTATTTTACAACTGTAAAAAAATATTGTCACGACTAGTTATTCTCTATTATTATGCCCAGTGCTTGAATTTTCCTGTTATCCTAAGCTTCCTGATAAAGAACATTATTTTGAAACTGCTGGTATAGAGGCCTCAAACACTGTTTGTGGATTAGCTAAAACAGGGACACTCACCGCACTTGTGCAAATTTTTGTTATTGTTGCCCAGGTTCCACTGATGTTAGATTGCACAGCTGGAAATATGGCAGACACTCTTGGGAATTGTGTACCAGTATCTTGCCAATTGAAGTTCTAAAAGGAGTTTTTCTGAAGAGGAAAACCTGAATATTTGCCAAAAACACACAGAGCAGATGGTCAAGTATGTAACTTCTACCGCAGCAGATTAGTAATCCATTGCAAAATAAGCATATTTTTGGATGAGAACAAAATCATTGACCATTTATACAAGCAGTTTGCATCTTAAGATTATGACTCTTATTTCATCAGGTAATACTAACTCTGACTTTTACTGAATAATCAATTTCTATAGCAGCTATATTTCAAGTGACAGTCCTTTGTCTCTACTTTTCTGAATTTAATACAATTGCTGTAGTTTTTATTTTGATACTACCAGACCAGATACAGTTGGCAAGCTGTTCCCAGTTACTGCTACACAACAAGCCAATACACACTAACTTAAACTAAAATAGTATCTCATCATCAGCTTTGTGCGAAACAACTGAATATGACACAGTATTTCCAAGATTTTGGTATTTGATATCCAAATTCCAAAGCTACAACTCATTAAAAGATATATCTATTTGAAGTTTGCATTTGTATACTTCCTGCATTCTGACTGACTGAATTGGATAATAAGACACCATAAGCAAAATAATTATTGTAATGACATTAATAACAACACTGACTACCACCAAGATAATAAAGATGACACTAACAATATTTGAAATCTATATTTGTTCGTCCCTGCAACTGTTTAGTTTGAGAAATTTGTCATTTTATGGATCATGTCCAGGGACCCGCTCAGTCGGGACTGGTTACGATTTCCTGTTGCACGCATGCCTGCACGATTTTTGGGTAAATTGGAGTACTATTGAGCAAGAAGGATTTGTCTTTTATTTGTCACTGATTTTGTTGCCTTTTTGGCATGTTAAAAATGTATAACAACAAATCAGTAAGAATCTAACATGTACAATACATGGAAAGGAAATGTGCACCTGCTTATACAAAGTGCTAAGGAGTTCCAATGACAGTGAAATGGATGCACAATTGGTTATTGTTTATCTATAAGCTTTTAGATCTGCCTAAAAGGTACTGTTCCATTTTGAAGTAAAACAAGACATATATTTAATTCTTTACTTCAAGTAGGGGAAAAAACTTTCAATTCCAGCTGGTACAAGTATCTCTTGAACTTTATCACTGAGAATCAAACAGGCAAGACAATCAAACAACTCTATCTGGCTCCAAGCTACATTTTGTACATGTGTTATCAGACCCAGTACCAAGTTAAGAAACAACTAGACATTCAAGACACAATAAAGAAAAGACAACAAGCAAACCTTAGTTTGGGGCCTTACAGCTCAATAACTAGCAGAAATTGAAAATGAATTTGTGAAAGATTTTCTCAGTGAAACTAAATACTACAGAAGAATGACAGCAAGTTTTTAATTATGTAGAATACCAAAACAGAGAAACCAATAAAAAGAATTAAAGAAAAGCAAAGAATTGCAGTAGCTGATTATACTTCTGAGGAGGTTTTTAGCAATTGTACATTTACAGTCAAATGACCCAATTCAATTATCCAGAATGCTCAGTATGTAAATGTACAGAACATCTATTTTCGACATCTATAATTTGTGTCTGGTCTTTTGTTATCTGTAGCAACAGTACACTTGGAAATTTAAAAACAAAAACAAAAATTGGTTACCTCACACTTCAGTTAAAAAGTTTGATTTTGCAGCAGTAGAAAACAAAAGTTATGGAAAAGAGCTACAAATGGCAGATTTATGCTGATGCAATGTTTATCAACAAATTGTTTCAAATCTTAAACAAAGAACCTTTGTCTCGTGCTGGTAACTCCAGCCATAGAAGTCTCTCTCCAAAGACAGGATTCAAACTCTTTTGACCTTGTGAAATTCCATGACTTTCCCTGACTTTTTTCACAGCCTTGAGCAGTTCCACAACCTAATTTGACTATCTGTTTCTTTTCAATGTATCAAAAGCTGTTCTCGATATGAATTTTTTTCAAGAGAGAAGACAATCAGTCCTGAGAAAATACTAATATGTATTTACCTATATGTCTAATATCATTGGAATCTAGCTTTTGTAAGTGAAATCTGACAAGTTGCTGTTTCGTCTCACTCATTTAAGTTAGATAACCCATGTTTTATACAGAAAATTTTTATTTTCCATGACTTTTCATGACCAAAATACAAATTCCAAAGCTTTCCAGGCCTGGAAAACAAATGTGTAAAACTCCATGACTTTCCAGGTTTTCCACGACCCGTATAAGCCCTAAAAGGTTGCTCAAAGGCAAAATTCAAAAACAGAAGGAACATGTTGTAGTGGTGCTATTTT
The DNA here is from genome assembly GCA_025403585.1 of Parazoanthus swiftii. Lineage (NCBI taxonomy): Eukaryota > Metazoa > Cnidaria > Anthozoa > Zoantharia > Parazoanthidae > Parazoanthus > Parazoanthus swiftii. Next base: position 7,434 of record JAOBYE010041234.1, on the reverse strand, counting down.
TTATTTGCAGTACAATTTCTAAACAAAGAAGGCAGCTTTTTCTCACTGATGCAATCATTTATAGTTATGGTTAATTGTGAACAATTTTCCAATGTTTTTTTCATTTTTGTGTGCCTGGACAGTTGTCTTTGACCGAGCACAAAATAATGTTTTCTAATCATTTCCAAAATTATTTCCAAACATGAGCTTTCAAACTAATCATTTTCACTTAAAACTCTCATCATGGGACAACGACATAGCAATGATCATTGATGTGCAAAGTACCTTCACAGATGGAACAAAATTAAAAAGTAAATTCATATCTGTACAAAATCTGGAAGCTATTACAAGATTATATGGTTTTGGCAGATCTAAAACAAAAGTGGATCGTAAGCAAAGTCTCAAGTTTATCACCAGGCACAATTTTCACCCCTTTACTTCCTTAACATTAGGGTGGCACTTAAACATGAAAACTGAAGTCCTCAAATAAACTGTCAGTGTCATTTCACAGTCACACACTACCTCATACAACCAATCGACTAATAAACTAATTGTGGTCTTGTAAACTAATTGTGGTCTTCATTAAATTTTTAACTAAGAATCACAAAGAAACATGTTGAAAAATGGAACAAATTGATTAAGGTCAAAAGTTCCCACAAACTCTTGATGTGTCAGGTTTGGGTGCTCTCTCTTCAACAACCTTCTATTCAAAATAATTATCAAAGGCAAAAAATGAACAGACTGATTGGACAAAATTTATATGTATACAAACATGGAAAAGAAAGTGTTTAAAATTTCGCTGTCACTATTCCAAGCTACAGTTATCCATCAGAGTTTAATTTGCTGATACATGTATACTAGTTACTACTCTGAAGCAGAATATCAGTTCTCAGCAACTAAACTATACTCAAGATATCAATCAGCAACTGATTTGCCAACTACATACATGTAACAAACCACATTTTATTTAACAAAAAAACAAAGTAACTATATTACAAAGTATGAATTCCTTTAAATAAAGCAGAAATGCTAATCATTTCAAATGGCAGGTCCAAATGAAAAATGACTGATGATTACAGTTAACATGAACATTTTTTGATTATTATCAATTACATTTATAAAACATTTTAAGATTACCTTAAAATTATTAATTGTATTGTAGAATTTTACTGTATTTATTCTATATATGATCACATTCTTTTACCATTTATTTACAAATGACACAGGTCCACAGTCAGGAATTTTGGTGGGGAGTGCAAATTTTGTTTAAACTGAACACACAGCTGTGACCTTTTTTGACACGTGGGAAGTGTGTGCACACTCCATGCACTCCTGCTTCAGGCCTGTGACAGCTGAAAATACCCTGGCTGATAGTTATTTAACAAATATTATACAGAACTCCATTAAATCTTCATGCAAAACCCTGAAAGAATCATTAAAACTGAGAAGACACAAAACATCTATAAGTGCAGTAGTGCAGGGAGTCCCCAAGACCCGTACAGCTGGTTGTATCGCCCCCCAAATGGTTTCTGTTAGTATCATCTTATTTTCACTGATGTGAAACTTTTTTACTATGTTAAGATGTCCTTTTCGGTTCTAGTGCATCATGGATCCTTTCACTCGCAGGCATAAATGTGAGCCTAAACATTTTGGTCAACCATTTATAATTATTTGTAAAAGGTTTAGTTTTCCACCTGAGACAAATTTAATGTTGTCCTAGTTTGCTACAAAATTTCAATGAAAACCAACCAAAACTGATATGAGAAACATTGCCACAAGCAACATACAACAAGATACACTGAATTATTTGCCACATTCTGTTATGCCACACCATATACAAATCACTGAACACATCTAACAACTCAAAACAAACCATATGAACCTTTGTTAGAGAACACTTTTAGAATTTCCCTGCTTGCCTTTGTACCAGTTGTGAGAGGGAGGTCAGACAGTTGACGCAGAGTGGCCTTGTGTTGCCATAGCCTTGTAAACACCAGGAGGTGCCAGGTTTGAGCAACACAGGTTCTGATTACGTGCCGAGGCTGCTGGAGTTAGCAATAAGCGAACACCATGGAGAAGGAAGATAGAGAGAATGACGTCAGTATGGGTACAAGGTGACTCAGATATGAACGGAGTCTTTTAATTAAAAGGCGCTAATTTAAGTTTCTGAGAGCTACACAGCTTGTTTGTCAATCACATTGTCTTTATTGTTATCATTATTTTAAAATGGTGAAGCTATTACTATCATTTATTTAAACAAGATTGCATATTATATACAATTTTTACCAATGGCTATGTTTTGATTCAAACACCTGCCCAAAAACAAAGCCCAACATTACACCATGTTTAGCTTTTTGAGCTAATTCAGTTCACTTTAGTATAAAATTATTAAGCAAGACATGTTGTCTTATACATTGGCTTCAAGATTTTCTACAATAGCTTACATGAACACCTTACTTGGTTTTAGGAAATTATCCAGTTCCACTGTCTGATAAAAATCATCTGGTTCACTTAAACTTTGTCCATAACAAACTTTGCCAGGATTGTGACTAGTTGAAGTGTTTGAATAGCTGACGACTTGATATATCAGATAGTGCTTTTATGATAGTGTTTGAATGGCTAACAACTTGATGCCAGATAGTGCTAAGGGAGTTCAAAACTTTAAAAGGGGAAGTAACAACAAAAAACCTCTAATGAGGAAGCCTTTGTCATAGACTGTTTAGCATGCCTCTCCAGTATACAGGTTTTAATTGAGAACCTTCAAAAACTGCAATTAACTATTACAAGTTGCAATTTTGAAAACATTGGCACACAAAGAAAATACAACAACGATAAGTCACTTACACCACAGTCTGAAAACAGTACTATCATCTGTTCTTTTCAAAACTACAGCCAGAAACTGTATTTCCAAAATTTTTCACCATTTTCTTTCACAGTCATTAAATGTTAGAGTTCACTGAGAGTAAAGTTGTTCTCTTTGACAACAGAATATTCAAGAAATATACTTTACCACAAAACTGCTAAAATCGCTGTATCCTAAACCATTCCTCAGCTGGGTTTCTTCTTAGGCTAGACTTGTTAATCATTTGTATTTACAAAAACAGGGCTTTCTAAAACCCTGACACACATGAGCAGCGGGATTCCAGTAAACAAATCATCATTTCTTTTGTTGTGTTGAAGATCAGGAAAAATGCACTTCAAACATTTTATACAATATAAAATGTGCACTTGCCATTTTTTAAAAAATATCAATTCAAGTAATAGCATCACGATTTTATCTCCTGCTGCCCATGATAAGACAAGTCTCGCATACCAACCAAAGGAAATTTTCTTACCTATTGTTCCGTTTCTGTTTGATGTGGTGAAACACATTTATTACATCTCGAACTCTCCGGGGCGATTCTTCGATCTTCGCTGCTAAGAAGATACACGCCATAGCGCATGCCTACACAGAGACAAGCGAAATACAACTTCATCTCTCATCTTTATGTTAAAACTTTATATACGACTGCACAAGCTGCCAACTTTACTTTCACCATGATTAAATAAAGAAGTATTGCCATTTTTATTGTTATTTTTATAAATGGATTGCATAGATTTTACCAAACTTCATTTTGTTAGCTGCTCATTGGGTCTTTCCCTCAGAACTGTGATAACAAAGAAGCCGCCGGTTCTTCTGTCAAATTCAGTTTACGTCAAAAGGTAAATTGTCCTCAATTCAATTTCGATTATGATTATGGCGTTAACAGATTTTAAATCTTAGTCACAAAACTAATTTGAGGGAAAAAAATCAAGAAGGAAACGAGTAGAACAATCAGCTCTGTTTCAGGAAAAACGACAAATAATGTTTTTTTCGAATGGAAAATGTGTCGAAAAGTGTACAACTTCAATGGTGACAGCCAGCTTCGAGCACGTGTTTTGAGCTGGTCAACGAAGTAAGTCGCTTCTCTTCTCGAGCTAAAAATAAGATAGCTTATCGCAAACGAAGGCTGCCTGATGTCACTTTTTTTCACAAAAAAACGAGTATCGGGCTTTTCTTATAAAAGACAATGGGATTAGCATAGTTTGGGAAAATTCTCACCCAAGCAACGACGAAAAATCAAGACAACAATTTTTCGCTTACCTCAGCTTCGTGTTTTACGAAGGATTTAGAATAGTAAAAGCGCTGAAATAAAACTTGTGCCGTAGCCATTGCAACCTAAGGGTTTCAAGTATAAAACATGAGCTTGAAAAGTGACAGAAAGGACAAAAATCACAAGAAATTGGAATCACTAATACCTGGGGCAGCTTGAGCAATATACCAGCGACTTGAATATACTCGCAGCCGACGATCCGCAGATCAATCTCTATTTCCTTGTCAAGGCCATCTCGCATTGATGGAGTTTTGTAAAGCCTTTCTTTAGGCAAAATACAGTTCTCTAGCATTATCTTAACGTCCCCATAGTCGTATTTTGGAGCTGGTTTAGAAGGACCATTTGCAGTCGTCGCTTCGGCCGCCATCTTGAATCCACTTCTTCCGGACTCGGAAAAACGTTCCAACGGCGTTGCATTGACGTCATCAAGCGCGGGCTAATGACTACGCAATGCCCAAATATGGAGATAGTCGGAACAAGTCGTCACAAGTTCGGAAGTCTCGGAACAAATCGGTCGGAGACTCTCTGTCGGAGACTAGTACCAGTTTCCCATCTGGCACAAAATCACAGGCAAGGGAAAGATATGGGGAAAGAGAGTGATCAATCAGGGGAGGTTTTTTCCGCCAAAGCAGACTTTTCAAAAGGTAAAAGAACTGATGAGCTACAAGTTGATCCTGGAGATAAGATTTTGAACACATTCACTGGATTTATTGACAGGAATCTTCGAATTGTCAGGGTAAGTCCCCTGATGGCAAAAGGCCAGGGTGGCAAAATTACTGCTACTAACTCTGACTTTGTGTGGAAAATGTGTTTATTAAAAACTAGAAACCTATCGCACCTGTATTCAGCCTCTCCTGTGGGGTGGAGGGGCATCTCAGGCTTTCTTAGTGAAATATGGGGACTCTGGGATAAGTATATCCAAGTGTATAGGGAAAAAGTGGAGAAAATTGGGTATACAGTCCCCACCCCTGGGATAAATGTAGGGGTTTTGTATTTACAGTTTTCTGGGTACACATAATAGTCAGTGCCAATAATAACAAGAGGACAGCTCCAGTACAGCGAGAGAGAAGCCAAGATGGTGAACAAACAATCAACAATGAACATGTCCAGGAGCTTGCGCACACTCATAACCCAACCCCTGGCACTGCGGGATTTCTCGAAGACCTATAACTCGATCTGAAATTTCCTGTGGTGCAATATTTTGGCATACATTATGTAACTATCAAATCATATACTTATCATATATAACTTTGTCCCTAAATGGGAGATCTGTTACTTAAAAGTGTGTTTTGTCCTTTAATAATAAATGTTAAACATTGCATTTTTGTTATATTACGGAGTCAAGGTGCCCAAGTACTGGGGGGAATGTGGGGAATTTTGCTTAAAAAAGGTTTGCAAAGTCCCCACATTTGCACAGGCTCTCCCCTTTTTGGGGAAGCTGATGCAGGTACATAAAACAGTCCACCACTCCATCCATCTGCCAATGTTTTCATCCATCCATCTATCAATATCCATCCGTTTGTCCAATTGCCTCAACTGTTCAGTATGTGTATATATCTACTTATTAACTCTCCCATCCATCCATCCATCCATCCGTCCATCTATCCATGCAATGTTCCACCCTTCACAGTTCCTTCTCTCCCCCCTGATCCCTATATCCTCCTCGACCATCCCACCATGAATCCCATCATTCTTCTTCTATTTTATCATCCTATCCCCTTTATCCTCTATCGTCACCTTCATCCACCCCTCACAGCTTGGTCCCTCCTCTCCCTGATCCCTCTAAATCCTCCACGACCATGACATCATGAATCCCCTTGTTCTTCTTCCATGTTATCATCCTATCCCCCTTATCCTCTATTGCCACCTTCATCCACCCCTCACAGCTCCCTCCCTCCTCCCCCTGATCCCTCTATATCCTCCATGACCACCCTCTATGAAACCTCTCATTCTTCTTCCATGTTATTATCCTATCCTCCTTATCCTCTATTGCCCCTTCATCCACCCCTCACAGCTCCCTCCTCTCTACCCACTGATCCCTCCATGACCTCCAAACCCATTCATCCATGAAACCCCTTATTCTTCTTCCATGTTACATGTGTTATCCTATCTCCCTTACCCTCTATCGTCATCTTCATCCACCCCTCACAGCTTCCACCTTCCTACCCATTGATCCCTCCATTACCTCCCAACCAATTCCCCCATGAAACCCTGTTATCATCCCATCCCTCTTTCCCACCTCTGTTTCCTGGTCCCGTTTGTTGTAAAGCGGGTTAGCACTAACCCAGGGTCAAAACCTTGACCCACAATTAGGTTTACTACCTTAAAGATTGATATGGACTGTCATTTGGGGTTTACCTAATTGGGTCTCCTTGGAGTGTTCTTCAATAAACATTTGAAAAGACCGGACGTGTTTCTAGATTTGGGAATTTTGTTTAAAGTTTCACCTGACCCTGGGTTAAACTTAATCCAGTGATAATCTAAGTATCTGGTATGTTGTTCAATCTTTTTAGAACCTCACCTGGGTTGTTGCTGGTGTTGGTGTAATAATCATAATCAGAAGGACTTATGCCGTGAGTATTGCTTGTGACTTTTTTCAATTATTACTCGGGCCGGAGGCGGTGAGTTGAGGTTCTGGTTCCGTTTTTATTTTTTATTTTTCCTGTTGCGGATGTCCTGCACATGTATTAACTTGCAGTGTGGTGCAACGGTTAGTGCATCAGACAAGCGACCTAATCGAACTCAGATTCAATATGGCATGGGTTCAAATCCCATCGGATGCTTATCGAACTTTTTTTTTTCCCTCACTGAATTTTTTTTCTCTTTTCTCTCTCTTCACATTAAAACGGAACAATATCAAATTAGCAGGAAACACAAGACTTATAGCTTATAACCATATATAGACAATCTGCCGCCCATTTTCTTTTCAAAACCAGCATCCGCTCTACTTCACCTAGTTCATGTTTCTATACAAAATAATGTAGGAATTGTAGTGAACAAGTGAAATGGAGGCATAGGCTCTTTCAGTCTGTTTTAAACTAGCTACTTAAAAGAATTCGGCTTCGCCTGATTTAGGCTTTTTATAATTTGGAGAAGCCAACAGTATGCACATATACAACTATATATATTTTTGAAAATTATCCCACAAATGCCTGTTGAATATGAGCCTTGAGATAGTGGACAAGGTGTAGATCATGAGTTGCTGAATCTGACAAGGAAATGGAAAACAAGGCAATCTATTCTTTATCAGATCTGTATTTTAAAATCAAAATCAATTGTTTTGCATATATTGGAATGAAACTCCTCCAAAGTGTGAATGTTG
>JAOBYE010041123.1:0-22177 GCA_025403585.1 Parazoanthus swiftii | reverse complement strand
TACAACTGCCTGTTGCAGTCAGATATGGTGTTTCACAGTTTAAAAGTGCCTCAAAATGTTTACATCCCGTTGTCTGTAAGGTTATGCACTTTCGAGTTTCGATTTAGGATCCAAGATTTTTGTTGAACGAACATTTGAGGCGCTAAATTGAAGGTAAAATACAATAACTTCCAAAGTTGTTAGTCTATCTAGCAAAATGTTGCAAATGAACGCGCACGCGTTTGAGAAAACTTTGCAAAAGGCGGGAACTTTCCCGCCATTTCCTATCAAATGGCGGTACGCGCGCCGATTCAACTGAGTTTTGTTTTCAAGATTCATCTCTGCTCACTGCTATGCGATTCAAGGAAAATTGATTGCATGACTCGGGAATTCCACGTTAAATTTCACTCGAAAAATAATATCGCACTCATCGCTTCGCGATTCGTGCTATATCATTTTTTTCGTGAAATTTAACGTGGAATTCCCTCGTTAAGCAATCAATTTTCCTATAGAATGTAACTTGACGTAGATGCAGATGCAAGAAAAAGGAAAAATTCTTTTGTTTTTGCGCACACCTTGCGCTTGCAAAAATTTGCTCTTGCTTCACAAGTTTCCAAGTGTGTGTCATGGAAATGACACAAACGCAGACGCAGGCGCCTGTACTGTGTCGCTTGCACCACTTGCGTCGCTGTGTGAATGTCCTTGCGCTTGCGTCTACGTCTGCGTTTGCGTTTTCGTCTCTAGCGTGAACACGCTTTAAACAGTAAGCAAGTACGAGTTTCGTGCACACAAAACAATGGACGGGACACTTGTAAACACGAACCTGCTTTTGAGAGCGTCAAGCTCCATTGCCCGTGCGAAGTCACTTGTCACAAACTGTGTCCAGATGTCGTATTCTGGGAAGCAGTGGTCAACACTGAGATACTCTATCCAGCTCGCAAACCCTTCATTCAACCAAAGATGGGTCCACCATTCCTACACAAGAAAGTATTAGCTTCAGGACTCCAGTTGGTCACGAATCAACAAATGCAGTACATATAAGAACTTTATAAGTTAGACCTTTTAAGGCCACAAATAAGAAAAGTTAGATCCCATTCCATTGACTCACAAAAAGGCAAATGTATACGGAATATATTGCTTAAAAGTGAGCGTCAAAATCTAATCACAGAAAAAACACTCAACTTTTAGTTAGTAAAAAACCAAAATTAACTAACGTTTTTTAAGACCTTAAACTATTCTCAATTCTCGTGAATTTATGACGTTCTCAAGGCTTTACATTTACGAAGAAAATATGTTTCGATTAAAATATCTGCACTTTCCTAACAGTTACTAACTAAAGATATTTCAGCCCGTAGTTCAATGCTTTCAAATTAGTACAACGTGACAGATGCAAAAGAAACCCACTGTTTAAGAAAAGTCGACTTCAAAAACCATCTGTCATGGCAACAGAAAAGGGAGCAATTTCAGGAAACTAATAATAAAGTACATTATTTCGCAAATGATGGAAAACGTGTCACCTGCCTGAGATACCACATGAATTGTACCCTACCTCTGGTGGTGTATTTCTATCAATAGGCTGATGCTAGGGACTGTGGCTGATGGAGGGGAAAAACATCCGACTAGTAGTATTTGGGCATCAAGGAAAACTTGTTTTACTTACCATAGTTACCTGAAAATTGAAAAAAAAAATTTAGTCCACTTTTTATAAGTTTGTTAGTTTTTACGGTAAACATTCTGCTCTGTGCCTAACAATATTTTGCTTAGTTGATCGGCTTCCTTTCTTGCTTATCATCTTCTTGTTTCATTAACTGAATGTTATATGACTTTAAATCACTTTCATCTACTGTTATAAGCTATTTCAGGCAACCGATTATCGATAGTTTACTTTACTGTTTCTTAATTATTATAATTGTTTTGAATTTGAATTTCAAAGAATTTAGTTCTTTGAACATTGAGAATTGAATACACTGGCATTAGTCTTGTTGTGTCCTAATTCTTCTTCCTCCCATAGGAAGAACTTTCCATCTATCGATGGACTACTTTGATTGTGTTTGGATAACTACTGTGCTCAACTTACCAAGTTTCCAAACCACTGGTGGGCCAGCTCGTGCCCTGTGAAGGAACATTTGATTGGAAATGAATGCAAGACAATTTTCCTACAAATTAGATCTGTGACTAGTGTACTTACAACGTTTGTGCATAGCCAACATTATCTTCAAAAGGTGAAGCATTCCTGAAATTGGCTTTTTCTTGGGACGTTTTACCGCAGTGTAGATTCTCAAAGGACATTTTACTTTAAGAATATTTAAAGAAGTTACCAGTAACCATTTTGGTACTGAGATATACTTCATTGTACATGTAGTTGATAAAATAAAAATGTTTGTGACTGAAAGGCTTCTATGCTGACTCAATATGCGACATACCAATAAAGCTTACTGTATATTCACCTGTTGGTGTTGAGAGAACAATCTAAGAAGAGAAACATGAAGTTCCTTACCTACAACTAGGGCAACCCACTGTTTGGCTGCAGAAGAAGAGTTTTCAGGGTCTACAAGTAATGCAGTTTCCCTTGGAAAAAATGATTATCAAAAATATAAATCAATACATTGGACCAGATAGACCTTTGCATTTTATTTAAATACATGTATGCCCGAGGTCTGATGTGCCAGTGACATAACAACCTAATGCTTAATTGCTAAATGTACTTTGTACTGTACACAAGGATAATGTGACAATGTTTTGAGAATTCTTGCTATTACATGAACCATGCCTCAGGTCTCTAATTCCCTAACATATAATTATATATTAATTCGTAAAACCCTTATTATTCCCATACTAAAAACCTACTCCCATGATTTCAAAACCAGTGTGTCAGATGTACAGTTTGAACAATTTATTCAATATTACCTTCCATGTTGTTGCATGTAGATACAAACGCTATACTGTCTTACTTTATGTTTAAACAGGCATGCATTTAAAACATCTAAATTATGCATTATAAGAATAAAAAAACAGCTATCAGGGGTAACTCTCAAATGAAACTGATATAGGATGACAAGCCCCAACTAAAAGAGACCCATCTGTATGTACTGATGGCACTTTTCATTAATTTTGTGACTGTTCATGTACCTGTAAGTGACAAGACCCCAGTTTTCCATGGCTCCTGAAATGCAAAAAGACTAAAGTTTGGTACACATTTATGTGAAGTGAGTACATATGGTGCTACAGGTCCACAGCCTGGAATTTGTTGCAGGGGGAGGGGGTGGGGGTTGCAAACCAAGGGCAGCTAGGTACTAACAATTCATGTTCCATGTATGTTCTCTAAAATCGATCAGAAAAACCAATGAGTTTCATAAATTTCATAAACTGGGACTCAAAAACCACACTGAAGTGGCAACAAAACTCAAATGATTTTTTTAGTCGTTCCAATTTGCGGTAATGCCAGCTATTACATATACCAGGGTTCTTGCACTTTTTCAGGAACCCAAATCAAGGACTTTCAAGGACTTTTTAGGTCATTTTCAAGGACCTTGGCACTCAAATTCAAGGACCTTATGAACTAAATAGGAACTATACTGTTATGTGACTATGTGTCTGTGTGATGTATATAATTATATAAATATCAGCAGGCAAGTTTATTTCTGGTTGGACAAACAGAAAATATTCAGACACAGAGATTTTAAGGAAAAATTAGTCTTGCGATTTGTGCTTGAAACTTACACTTTTAACACCGAAAACAAAAAAAAACTTCAACTTTGACTGACTTTCATTTATTTTCAAGGACTTTTCAGTCATTTTCAAGGACCTGAGTCTAAATTTAAGGGTTTTCAAATCCTTGAAATCAAAAAATTAAATTCAAGGGCTTTCAAGGACCGCGGGAACCCTGATATACACCTTTAGGATTAGGACTTCTTCAATCTTTGTTTTAATTGAACCTACAGTATACTGTACTGCTGAAGATCTTTTTGGCCTGTGGGGGGGGGGGGGGACGTGCACACCCCACACACACCCTGTCTACAGGCCTGTACTATATGTAATTCATATGTGGTTTATTTAACAGGACATATAAACTTATTTATGAGACAAAAATATGAAAATAATTAATGCAAGATATGTAAACAAACATTTTATTTATTAGTTGTTTCATCTGAAAAAGGTTCCATGGTACAAATAATTTAACCAATTCATGTAAAGTAATAGTCATTAGTTGTTGTTAATGCTATTTGTTTTTGTCAAATGAAAAAACCCACTCATCTGGTCACAAACTAAGTAAAACTTTTCCTGAAGTTTATTTACTACTGTACAAGTCAGAGTGTGAATTTTGTTTCAAGATACCGGTAAATATTTTTGTGTTCTTTACAAGTGCATATGAATTTTAAGAAAACTCATCCATAGCAAATAACTTTCTCAAAAATGTACTTTAAATGTTAATTTGTACCTGCTGCAAAATCTGGTATTGCTATTAAGTCCATCTTGGGCAAAGGGTAGGGTATGCCGAAATAATCCTTGTAGAATGGAAGTGTTTTCACTGACACCTTCGACAGAAATTATAACAAAATTATCACCCACTTGTAATAGCACCAATACATACTGTATCTGTTACTGGTCTAGCAATGGGGTACATATGTAGCATGTCAATCATATCATCACCATCATCACCACCACTATAGATAGATATCACTACTGATGATATAACTATCATTAAGTTATCATCACAGTTAAAAAACAGCAAATCATCATTAACACTATTATCAGCAGGACATTATCTACAACTACAGCATCATCAACACCATCAACACCATCATTAAATCATCATCATTACCACAGCACCAACAATATTACCATCATTAAATTGCGGTCATCAGTATAGCATCATCAATAAAATTGCCATCACTATCAACACCACCACCTTGATCATTATCAGTACGCAGTTACCTTACCATCATCAGTTCAATCATCATCACCATCACTATCACATTTGCTATCACCATCATCAGTACATCATTACCATCACCATCACCAGTTGACACTCACTAACACCATCATCAATACCATCACCAACACTCACTTTCACCATCGTCAGTACATCATTGCCAACACCATCACTTTCATCATCATCAATACAGCATTAGCACAGTAAGAGCATCACCATCATCAACACATTACTGTTGCTTTCGCCATCATCGGCTCAACATCATCACCACCACCATCAACAACAACACTAGATCACAGTCGTTATAATCAGTACATCATTATCAACACCTTTACTATCACCAACACTATCACTATCAGCTCCTATTGGTTCCTACTGATAGCAGGGATGCTAATTCACTGCGTACCTGAAGGGACTATCCTTGTATAATTATGTTTAAATAAAAAGTGGCTATCTGACTATCTATAACCATCATTAATACATCATCAGTAACACCTTTACTATCACCAATACTATCACTCACATTCATCAACATGTCATCATCATCACCACCACCATTAACACTATCACCATCAGTTTATTTGCCAGACAGCATACCGGTAACTAGAACTGGAAATAGAAAAGGTATGTACTAACATGTACTCACCTCCAGGGCAAACTTTCCTTGGTGTGCTTTCCCTTTGGGAGTATACACCCTCACGGTTACACCATTTGCATCCTTGCCTTCGACATAGTCAAATTCACCAACAACAAATGCAACAAGGTATGTTGACATGACAGGCGTCCTTGCATACTTTACCACTTTCTGCGAACTGTCACCTTCGAAATCCTTCTCCTCTACAACATTCTAAAAGCACATTGTCACAGTTGGGCAAAATGTAACATTTGATAAGATTTGTCAATGATGATTGATGTCGGAAGGGGCGGGGAGGAAGGGTTCCAAAAATTGAGATGGAAGTTTCAAACCTCCAACACACTAGAATTTCCACTATTTGATACCCTATCTTAGAACCGACTTAAAATGCATGCTCCAGACCCTCAAGAATTGTTAGAGGAGGAGGTGATGGTCCACAGCACTGGCTTTAGCCTAATCCTTCAAATAATTGTGCTGGTTCTTTCAAGTCTCCCAATAGATCATTAAGAGACTAGACTAACGTTCCTTTAAAGTCACAGTCCATGGACAGTGTATTGAAGAAGGACAGCTTAAGTTCAACCCTTGACCAGGCCAGGGTTTGAACCCAGGGCCTTCTGGCTGGTAGTCAGAGATCTTTAGTTACCAACAGTTTGGACCCACCATACTACCTGTAAGTCTTTGACTGAAAAGGGAACTTACCATGTTTGAAAGTGCAACTCTGTCTTTGGGAACAATCAAAGTGATATCAAAAGTTGCTTTGAGAGCAGGCTCATCCCAGCATGGAAAAGAGCGGCGAGCATCAGTAGGCTGAAGATTGAATTAACCGCAATATCAGTATTATAATAATATTATAATATTTCTTACCAAATGATACATAATAATTGACAGGAGTACATGTATTCATTATTAACTAATAATTTTATGAAATTTATTAATAATAAAATTTTATAATAATTATTTTAATTTGTGTTTTTTACACCAGAATTGTTTTAAGAACTTCTTTTAGTTTTTAGCAACTTGTTTTCATTTATCATCATATAATTATTTATACTAACGTATTTGACCGAGTAAGCGCCCACCCCCCGCAAGCAATAAATCTGGCGAAATTTTGGGGTGGGCGCTTACTCGAGCATGGGCGCTTACATGGTAAGTTTCCAAAGGTAATTTGCATAGTAATAGCCCTTTTCGAACGCAGACAAACACACGGTTTGACCTTCAACAGCGGATTTTCACAGTGGGTAATTCATTCTCATGATCACGGCCACGCACTTCCTGCAGACACCATTTTACGTTGTTTTTCATGTAAAGAAGGAATATTGTTTCATAATTTTACGATCAAACACCGAATGCTAGGCAGATTTTTTGCAATGTGATAGGTGATAAATTAGCGATCAAGACAATTTGGCAAGTTAGAGTTTTTCAATCTTGTTTACCACAAATTGACAGCATGGATTATCTTTTTACGGTCTACTGACGACCGTTGTATAATGCAAAGCTTTGAGGTGTTAAATCGCGGATTTATTACAGTCACTACCGGTATATATCTTTGGTTTTTTTTAAAAAAGTCAATAGCAACAGTTTTGCTGTGATTTTGAAAAAAGATCAAAATAAATATATCTCTGAAAAGGTCAGCGTCGTGTTGGTCACGTCCTTCAAGCAGCTTTCCTTTCATTGTCAATTTCAGTCTTGTCGTTTGGGCGCCAAGCGAATGCAAATTTTACCGACAATTAGCTACATTTCTGTTTTTGTTTGCAGTTTATTTTCAGTGTTACAAAATGGATAAGGAACGAATGGTGCAAAGCTGTTTTCACCGAAAATCAACAATTACAATAGCGGTCACAAATAACCAAGTGCAATCAACTCGTTAACAAACTTGGTTCCCAAAGCTGGGACAACTTCACGCCACGCTTGAATGTCTTTCATTGCAAATGCACTTTATTATTGATATTGATAAAACAACGTTTTCGAAGCTTTTGAAGCGGCATTAAACACAAAATTTTTGTAGACTTTCTGTAATAATTTTCTTATTACTACAATTTTATTGTTAATGCAGCAGTCCTGAAAAAAGAATTTTGTCACAAATATTCTTCCAAAAATACCATGTGCAAGAACTTTCGTCTGAAAAGGGGGGTGGGTGCTTACTCAGGCATGGGCGCTTACTCGGTCAACTACGGTAGTACCGTAACACTGGTGTATAGTTTAAATACTAAGAACAGTTTCAATTCAAACTGTGAAACTAACCTCAAACTGTGAAACTAACCTCAAACTGGGTCACAGCACAGTACTTGTCTTTGCCATCTTCATCAGTGTATTTACCACGATAGAATCCTTTCATCTTGTCATTTAGCTCCCCTGTGAACTCCATCGACAGGTTGCCGCTTCCCACAGGAAGGGGGGAGGGGAAGGTCAACGTAACTGTTTCATCTTCCTTGCTATAGGCAATGTCTGCTGAGCTTTGTTCTGAGGTACAACCGATTGTGTCAAATGTTAATTATTCACTGATTTGACAATGAGATTTACACTAAATAAATATAAAATCCATTATAAATAATTATGAATAACAGTAAAAATAATTTTGATGGGTGAAGATTAATAATCATCCAACTGATGTAAGCAACATGTATGATGGCCCTGATCCATAAAGTAAAATAAAATAATTATACATCATTTAAAATTGTCAAATTGAACCCAGTCCCTTCCTCACTTTGATAATTCAAGGTGTGTAAACATGTATTTCTTAAAACTGCTCATTTTATTTTAATTTGGAGTCTTTTGAAACATTTTAGAATAGGAATAATAGTCACAAAAGACATTGACCGTGCAATTTCTCACCTTTTTTGTCATAAATTTGCTGAATGTTTACCAAACCCTATCAGATGTCTTACATTGACTTAAAATTAATGTCTCTGGTAAATACTACTAAGTAAATAAACTTTCACAGATCTATGTATAATCAAGTGTTCACTTTAGGGTGTGTATATATATAGTTCTATTCATTGATGCCACACACAGTGTTTAATGAAGCTAGAAACTATAGGATACACTGACATTAATAGAGATTTTCCAAAAATATAATACAGTACTTATCTAAAGTAATACACTGTAGTGAACTGGCTACCAGTCCCTTTTTCTCTTACTGGTCACCAAAAATGCAACAAGTTTTCACAAACCTGTTCCTCCTGCAGCAAAGCTGGCACAGCTTACACTAATGTCTACACAATTCAAAACTACTTTATTTGTTGCATCTTTAACCTAGTGGACAGAACAGAAAAAATAATTAAAATAAATATGATTTTGTGTTAATTTGATTAAATAAATACTGACCACGCACCTGGTATTCATGTAAATACACTGTACACTGTGTATTTCTAATGCTTAGCTTAGACTCAACACTTTTAAGACTGGTGCAAAGGGGGAGAGAGAGGCTAAAAGTGCCTACACCTTATTTTAAAAAACTAGTAAAACACATTAAAGGTATACAGTAAATGTAACTCCTGATCAGAAGGTTTTTCTAACAGTTTTATGTGTGAAAATTGTTTTTTTCTTGACCAACATGTTTCCATAGCAACCAGTTTCTGAGTGACATGCCAGCAAAATATTTTCTGAAACAGTCCCGAGTTTATTTCAAATTTTGAGTTTTCTGAATAATTTTCTATGAAGTTGTACTTTCTACCACCGGCAATTAAAGTTGATTCCCAGAGCTTTGAGTCAAATGAGACCTTTGGTATATTTTTGATGTCGTCCGGTATCTTATTTGACTTAATAACCACTCTATTTGCAGCAAATTAATTAATAGACCAATTTCTGTTTATAAAATTCAGCTGGAAACAAAAGGCATCAACACGAGGCTTTGGGGAATAATCCATACAAACTCTATATTTTATTTCCCAGAGCCTCGTGTTGATGTCGTTTGTTTCAGGCAGAATTTTAATATATCAAAATTGGTCTATTTGTCAGAACATCTCAAAAACAAAAAGTATGTATTCTCTGGACCCTCCCCCCTCTCTCTCCCCCTTTCTCTCCCAATGCTCGGGTCACATGTACGGCTTGCTTTCTTCAGTATGAATCAGTAGTCTTCTTTAACACAAAACTCCCCATTCACAGCTTGATGACTCTTAAAAAAATAAGTAAGTTCAGCATCGAAGTTCTCACCTCTACTTCAATTATTTCCTTTCCAGCGAAAGTAAATTCTGTGAGATTAGGATGGAGAGTTAGTTGGTAGTTTCTTGGCAGCACATCACTGGGTAATCTTTCGAAGTCTTTCATTTCGGTGCTCATGTTTCGAATCGGGTTCGTTGCACACAAAACCTTATTGATTGGTCTGAAGTTCCTAGCTTTAACAATACCACACACTGAAAACTTCTGAAAAGCCTGTACACACGCTTTCCTGGTAAAAAATCTGGGAATGAACAGAAAAAGCACGCACGCCGCTCCAAAGAACAGACAGAAGCGAAAGCGGAAGAAGACTAACGATTTCTTAGGGGACTGGGACGAGATTGCTCCTCAAATCTTCGGATCGGTTTCCGAACTGAAATCGACAAACTTTGTTCCATGCTTTGAACGTCTGGTTCGTATCAGGAGTTGGTGTGTTTTGCTTTCTTGACACAATTGCTGAAATGGGTATGTACTAATATTTGTTTGGGTTTCTCTAGTCTGCTGAAAATCAACCGGAAAAACTTGCGATTTCCATTTTATGCTCAGGAAAGATGGAAAATTTCAAAGAGCACACGAAGTCCACGAGCTGACGGCGTCAAAAGACAGTTATTATAATTATAATAGTTTTGTCACATCATGATCACATGGCGTCCACTGCAACAGCCAACCTTATAAATATATAGTTTAGTAAGACGACGATTTTTCGATTTTGTTTAAACGCTTGTTAAATGTTAGAATTTGTTCTGAAGCTATATTGCATGCTTTTCAGTTTTGCTATATTTCTGCTCCTCGGAAATTATAGTTGTCCCCCCTCCCGGTCTTTAGGAAACATAAATACATGACTGTAATGTATATAAATTTCCTGACATAATGATGTTTCCAAATTATTTCGGCCAAAATTGGCAAATAGACCTTGGAAATCATGGTTGATAGGAGGTCAGACCTGAAATCTTTCTAACAATAGTCGTTTTAATGATATTAAATAATAACATCGCAGGCTGTGTTTGGCCTGGTGATATTGGTCTTGCAATAATATATATTAGTCAATTTCAAATGGATTTGAATGAATTCTTCTATTTGTCAATATATCCTTTTAAAATATGCATGCATATAAAAATTACTATTATTACAATGTAGAAGTCCATTCACAAAGGAGATTTTCTTTATAACAGTCAAGTTTTATTTTATTATTTTTGATGAAAAGATTTTTGGTACTTTGTGCCTAAAACTCTAGGTAAATAATTTTACCTTGTGTAAAATCAAGCTCTACTTTAATTGTAAGTTTTATACATAAAATTTTATACTTCACACTCAAGATGCTGTGGAAGACCTTGATATAGATGAAGAAGAACCAGAACCCATGGAAGAGGAAAGTTGTGATGTAGAGCCAGACAAGGAAGA
This sequence comes from Parazoanthus swiftii, assembly GCA_025403585.1. Taxonomy (NCBI): domain Eukaryota; kingdom Metazoa; phylum Cnidaria; class Anthozoa; order Zoantharia; family Parazoanthidae; genus Parazoanthus; species Parazoanthus swiftii. Next base: position 11,075 of record JAOBYE010041123.1, on the reverse strand, counting down.
TGAAACACCAAAAAAATCTACAGGAAAAAAAGCTCGATCAGTGCTGACAGGTCGGGGAGTAACACTTGCAATGTTGTTAAATGATAAGATTCTGGAGGTTGGGGAAAAGTGTCTATCAATTGATTATCTGGTGAGTGCTGCACAGGTGTAATGTTCCATAACAATAATGATGCTTGATCTGTACCATAATATTTTTTCAGAAAGAAAATTATAGCTAAACTTCGCAATCATGCACTGTTGCTATGTTGCTTGTAGGGACAAAAGTTCCAAGCTGATTTGCTTCCTGATGGCAAGATCAAGTGGCCAGAAGCCAACAAAGTGTTCAACTCTCCATCAGCATGGGCTATCCACTGTAAGAGACTTGTGAATCCTGCCAAAAACTCCGGATGTGGCTGGGCATCAGTAAGTGGCAGATATGAAATTGTCTCAGTTTGACAGATTTGGGAGATACAAGTTTTCAAATCTAATGTTTCATTAAAAAAATGCTGATTGAAATATATCTCATAGAGAACCCAACAAAACTACCCTGGCGCAGATGCCCGTAGAAGTGGGACACCCTCTTTCCAGATTTTAGGTTCTTGTCCTTTCTTTTCTTAATTTCTGGGTCCCCCTATAGAGATTCACAGTAAAGTAAGTAATTATATTTAGGCAGCTATTTTAAGATCCCTGGGGTTCCTGATTTGTCAGTTTAAACTTCCAAGTCAGAGAACTCTCCATATATACAAGTCATGTACATTTTATTTATCAATAAAAAAATATGTACTGGGTAATTAACTAAGTAAACTATATATAGCTCTACTTACATGCACATATTTAGATAATATAACACTGTCTAGTAATTAACCACTAAAATAATTGGTTTCTCTCAAGGTGAAGTACAAGGGTAAAAAGCTGGACCAGTTCAAAACAACATGGTTCAGAAAACAGAGACCAGATGCTGTCCCTCCTGTGAAGGCAAGCCCAGAACCTGTTGGGGAGTTCACTAAAGTGAGAAGGAAAAAGAAAACTGAGTCAAAGGTACATTCAAGTTACATGAAATATTAACAATGAGATTTTATTTACTCATTACAAGATTACTAACAATACACTAAAATATACTTAGTTCAAAAACTAGGCTAAGCTTAACTTTATGATGAAACTATAATTTAAAAGAAAATACCACAGACTGAACTTCATAAGCATTTATTACTGAACAGTAATATTAATTATTTTAATGAAATTTAATAGAAAGGTGTGGGTTTTATAAACAAAATGGAGATGTTAGCTTATCGGTTAATTTTTCTGATTTCTTTAGTTCAATGGTGGTTTGTTATTAAAAGATCCAGCTGGTAATTCCTGGAAGGTTTCAGTTACTTTCAGATGAACACAAAGCAATCTGGGGACTGTCTCCCAGGGATAAGAATATCAGCCTCCCTTAACATGTCATTGTTTGATTAGCAGCACTTGACATAATTTGAGATTGCAGCTAAATGATTAAAGTGAATAAGGCAGTAACCAGCAAAAAAATTAACACAACAGGTCTACTTAATAAATGATACCCGAAGTTGCAATGCTCATTTTGAAGTCAACTTTAGTGGCATAAGATTTTATTTTTATATGCAAATAACAGATTGTGATTTGTATAGTTACACACTATAATTATATAATATTTCAGTGTTTTATGTTGTTTTGAGTGTGATACTACAAAGTTTACTTAATAATTATCTAACTTTTTTCTTTTGTGAAGAAGTCAAGGTCAGTTTTTCAGGTACAAATTTTTGGTGCATCATTGGTTGTTTAGAAGCAAAGCCTAACATTACTATAACTAAGTAACTGTATTTTTGTTGAAAATAGCAATTTCGGTACTGTCAGACCAAGACAGTTCTAATATAAATACTGTTTTGAAAACATTTACTTTTTTCTGTTTTTACTGGTACATGTATTTGCCCTGATTCATATTTTTTCTGGCAGGTGGCTCCCAAACATAAGACATCCTCTTCTAGTGTACCATCTGCAGCTGCAGCAGCTCCACATGGAACAAGCAAACTGAACATGTTGGAGACTCCAAAGTCATCACACACTGCTGCCCCAAAGCTGTCACCCACAGTTAGTACACACTCCAAGCTCCTCAGTCCTCCAGTGACAAGTCCAAAGTCCATTCCTTCCCATACAAGTGTTATTGTCCCCAGACCAATGATGAGTCCACCATCTTCAGGGTCGACACACAAAATGTGAGAGAACCTTAAATTTTTACTAAAATATCTTCTCAAGAACCTCAGACAGCATGAGGGTACTTATACATTTATTTGTTATTGATACTTCAGATAACTTGGCCTGTTTTTCAACCAACAGAAGGAAATCCTCTCATAAGACGCCATTACCACATGCATCACCAATTGACTTGCCGAGTCCCCCTCCTTTGCTGTCACCAATGTCAGGCAAAACACCAGTGCCTTCACATGTCTCGCCAGTGACAGGTACATGTAGGCAGTCCAAAAATGAATGTTTCGATACCTCAAGACCTAAGTGGGTTGACTTCATTCTCTGCTGTACGTTTCTACAATATGTAAAAGTTGAATACTTTGATGGGCTTTTTTCTTAACAGTCCGTAACCAAGAACACTTAGTCTTGATAACTATCTTTGAACTCATGTAACATGAAGTGGTCTCTTGACCGAGATATTCTAGCAGTTGGAGAACTTCTGGAAGAACCTCACTCAGATTCTCGAAACTCATAAAACTAGTAGTAACCGTACACTGAATGAAATCAGGCAAACCTTTATAAGTGACATTCAAAAAGTAAATTCTAATTTTGGTATGTTTGACTACCAGAATCTTTTCTATTATATTTTGTCACTAAATGACAATACAACTTTGTCCGGGACATTTATTTTAAATACAAATGCCTTGTCAATACATAACATTTAGATAATTAGTTGCAGTTTATTTTTTTCTCTTTATTGGACCATTACTGATAAAAACTTATGTTTTTCAAAGTGCCAATAAATACCATTGTTGTTATTACATAATAAAAGAGAATTTCATATGAATGGAACCTTACAACCACATGTACTGCTGATCCCTGAGTGAGCGTTGTTACTGATGCCAAAATATCAAATCATCATTTCCAAGTGCTGCAAAGAGCAATTTATTTTTAACTTAAGCACATGGGAAAATTGATGCAGATCAAATGACAATGTGAATGTGATGTGATATATAATTATAAATGATATGATAGGAAGTGCTATTGTTAAACTTGTAGTGCTCAGCTGGCACAACTGCAAGGTTTTGGATTGTCACATGCTTAAAAAATAATATAGATATCAATGATGTTAGATCTTTTTTTTCTGTTGTCATCCATTGCAATTTATTCAGACAGTTGCAGGTACTATTTAGAACTTAATATGAAATATTTGAAAGAGCATTGAAGCTGACAGAAATGTTCAAATAGTTTTTACATTATTTTTTAGATAGTGAAAATTTCACTGACTGTGATTACTTGGATATATGAGAATTTCAAATGATTAGTATCAATTTGATAAAACTATCTTAATGGTACATTTTAAAATATCATATGAGATAATAATTATAAAGGGCAACATGGAATCAAGTAATGATTGAGTTTTCATGACATTGTTTTGTCATTGATATCGGTTTTGCTTATTCACAACAGGAACAAAACACAGAACTTCAGTCTCTCATAAAGGTACTAGCCCAGGCCTGAAAATCAGCCCTTCTCCTTCACCTTGTAAACTTCCCAACAATGTTCCCAATAAACAAGATGAGGGAGGCCTGAAAACTGTTTTAGAATGATATAACTAACCAATCACAGCACACCAAAACTTTTTAGCACATGTATGATAGTAAAGCTCTTTGGTTAAAGATTTTTTGAACTGGTACTAGTTTCACTATTGATACATGTAATGAGTACAGTATTAAGTTCCAGGTGATCGGCAGTTTCTCACGTGACCTCAGTAAGCCAGTCAGAGCGCGCCGCCTCAATTTGGCATACTGTATGGCACCATCCCAGAAAGCTATTCAGGCAAAACAACACACGAATCGTGATTCTGGAATTTGGACGCCATTTTGAAAAAGCAACCGTGTGCGCAAGGAGTTGTGGGATGGTGCCATATGCCAGAATCAGTCCGGCATGTCTTGCGCGCCTAGTTCGTTCACCTGGTTATTATTTAATACATATTTATTTTATAGTGATGAGGGTTATGTTTATTTCTGGGTTAAGATATGAAAAAGGGTTAGGGTTAAGGTTCAATAAACACCGTAACAACTGTAATAATTACCGTAACTAATATTATTTATAAGAAAAAAGAACTTGGAAACTTGGCAGCATTTTCTCTGAGGCACAGTTGGTAGAAAGCAGGACTTAGAAGCCAGACTGAGTGTATGGGTTCAAACCCTAGGTGGACAACAGGCTCACTGATTTCAGTTTAGTAAAAAAAAATATAATTATACTAACAGTGCCTAGCTGCTATGTGATATGAAAGTAGTATGCAGTTCAGGGGGAGAAGTGGGGAAGGAGTAAGAGGGAGCGAGGGAAAAGGGAGTAGCCAGAAAGATTATTTAGAGGTCAACCTGCCCAGAGGAAGTGTGTTTTTATTTGTTAATTTAAAACTAATATAATTTTTATATGATTAAATACTTTAAAAGAAAACAACAAACTAGGTTGTACCAGTTCAAGAAACAATAATATTATTGTTGTACTGGATGTCCAGGTTCAAAAAAAATTAACTGGTAAAAGAATATTTAATTGTACCAAAGAACAAATTGAACTACAACATATACGCATACATGAAAATGGAAGATAATTGTACAGCACATGTACTCAGAGTGTTCTGTTTCACTGACCAGTACATGTGCAAGATGCACTACATGCAAATGACTCCACATCATTTGGTCTGTCTGTAAATACATGTAGATTAGATATGTTCAGTGTTATTTAACAACAGCAAAACAGTACTCTTAAGACAGTGCACAGTTATGCAACAACATAAAATCTAGATCAGGTTGTGTAAATACCACATTTTGTTATCAAGGTCATACTACAAAATTTTATTACTGACATTGATTTATTTTCTGACATGACTTGTAAGGAAAATTTGAGAAGGCCAATGAGAAGGGATGATTTTCGGGCTATCCTTTAAGGCCATGTTACATAAGGCAACTTTGTTACGACTAGATACACATAAATACAATCATGTACCACTCAAAAGAGCAGAGCAAGGCGAGTTGAGGTGTTACATAATGCAACTGGCTTTGCAATGTTGTGAAATATAGATTGTTCAACTTTTTCATCAACTTGCTTTGCATTTCCTGTTGCATGTACATGTAGCAAGTTGCTGAAAAGGGGTGTTTTGCATGCAGTTTTTCCTGCAACTTGTTTAATTTGTTATTGTATTGCACACGTTGCAATTAAGATTGTTTTGTGTAACAAGGCCTTAAGATTTAGGACCATAATTATATATTTAATTTCGAGGTTACTAATTTCGGTCTGGTAATTATAAGTATTTAGTTCTATATGAGTTTTGATCTTTACTTCCTGCTGAAATGTAAAGAAGTACAGTAATTGATACCAGCATGCCTGTTGTGTTAGATGCCACAGGTACAGTACCACGAAGACGTTGTGTTCCCAGTCTGGACATTAATGTAGATTTAGTTTGGAGAAGTACAAGGCATAATGATTTAAAAAGCATTCATCTTGATTTGAACAACAGCTTTGTACTATTTTTGTACAAACTGTAAGTTCCTTTCCCTCCCTCCCTCCACATCTCTCTCCTCCCAGTTGATACGTTTAGATCCCAGTTATGTTTTAAATAACCTTGAGATAATTCTAAAGTGATTCTGTGTTTACTAACATGTATATCGACATTTCCTTATTGACTGTTTGAGTTTGTCTCATGGCTACAATAGTACATGTACTTGAAAACCACATTCAATCACGAGTGGTTTTAAAATAATGTAATTAACATGAACAAGCTCAGGGTTTATCAGTGTTTTGCTATCACTACTAGGGCAATTAAAGTTTCGTTTTCATTTCAGGATCGTCAAGTGAGCCTCCTGTTCCACTTCTGTCTCCCCCACCACCAGGCAACAGAAAAAGAGCTGTGCGATCTCGACTGTCAGTGAAATACTCAACCGTCTCAGCCCATAGGTACATATCCATTTATAGGAATGAACCTTTGTTCTTCTGATGAGAAAGTCTGAAAGTTCTGTAAAACTCACTTACTAGTTTGCTTCAAGTTAATAACCCCAAAAGAACTTCAATTCATATTCAACAGTCATGTCTGACATTGAACTGGTGTTGCTATTGAAGTTAAGTGAAGTTTTGAACATTATTTTTATGCTTATCAACGTAAAACATTCGGCCGGTCCTGGATTCTTGTTTATATCATACTGTATTTAGGATTATGTACAAGATGCAGAAAGTCACTTTGCATACTGTAAAAAGGTAAAGATAAAGCGACCTTATTTAACAAGGATAACACGTGACAGTTTTAAATCAACTGATAAACTTGTGGCCCTCGGTGCGCACTTTATCCCCCTTCCTCTGTCAGTGCTCCGTTTTACGGGTGTTCTTTCCCGATACTAATTTGTATAACAGCACAATATAACTCAAACCTTGGAATTAATTGTTCACGATTAATGAACTAATGCAAGAAGACAGTAATACACGTATATTTGGGATTCTTGTTTTACTTCTTGCCCCTCATCATTGGAAGCGAACACAAGTTACATGTATTAAGTATGTATAAATATGTGTGTATTGTAATAACACTTGCCAAGTATAAGACTTATTGAATTATCTTTTCACATGAAATGCACCTCGCCCAACTCATATCTTGCAAGACTGAAATATGTTGAATTAAATAATTATATATAAGTACTGATTTGGTTAAATTATACAAAACTCGTAATTAAACTTAATATATAAATAAGATAGCCCATTTTACACGTATGCAGACTGTACAATGTTCTGACTTGAAATAATTACCACTTGATGTCATCTATTTGTTTCTGTCGTCTCAATATATTTTTAAGATGGTGATCATTGCCGTTGCTGTTTTAGTGATCCACAGACGTTGGTCGAGTTGGTGAACTTTACCAGTACAGGGAGAATGCAGCCGTTTTCAGTCGACATTGCTGGGAACTGCCTGCTGCTTATGGTAACTAAAGCTGTATAACTTAGATTTTTTTTTACAGTATTTCTTATAATAGTACATGTCTTAAGCGTTAGCGGGAAAGGAGTCCAGATCTCGTCGTCATATCTGTCCTTCTTTTCAAGTGCTCGTAGTTTTACGAAGATCAACCAAACTCGATTTGTACTAAAGAGAGCTTGATCTGAGACGACGAGATTAGATTCCAGGAACTATGTACAGTTACTTTTGGAAATGGATACTAGTACTATAAATTGTGACCGTTTTTCATTAGTACCGCGTCGCCATAAGAGCGAGAAATACTATCCGTACCTTTTCTCTGTCACCTTCTGTTTCTCCTTTCTTTTGCCGTTGTCAGTTGTTTGTTTCTTTAAACACCAGGTAACCTTTACTACCGTATAATTAGTAAGCCGAGTTTTTACATGTAAAATTTTCATTACAAAAGAAAGACAAAGTGTGCTCAGAAGATCTCATTTGGATTTAAGGGCCACTAAAGAACTGCGTTGCTATAGACACGGAATGCCAATTGAAATCCAATCTAAAGCTGATAACAGATCTCGTTTTGGATCTCCTAGGATTTATTGGGCAGTCCCTCCTCCTGTTAACGAGTTTCTTGAGTACACCAACAAGCATTTGCACTGATTTATACCTCTTATATTTGTTTCCAACCGCACTGTAATACGTTGTCCAACCAGTATTTTCCGTCTGTACTTTCTCTCTTAGTACTGTATACCGATTGATGCAAAGTTGTCGAACTCACTTCCTAATATGTTTTCGTAATACTTGTATAACGCCAAGCCAAATCACTCTTCTCCAACACTTTTCTTAAGGACTATCACTGCCACCTTACCACCAGTGAAGTTGTCGGTTACCTGGCAGGGCGATGGGATCCTCAAACTCACCGTAAGTTAATAAAGTTTCGCTGTATGTTTCTTCTGTCTTCAAAGTCGTATATGTATTTCTTCTTTTTGAGTGTTTGAAATTTTCGAGGATGCGCTGATCACGTATATCATTTGTTTGTGATAAGAATTTCGCAAAGTTCTTTTCTGATACCGGAACCTATCAGTCTTCCATTGGATATTAGATCAGCTTGTGTGACTTTTTGTGAGTCGACTTGTGGCAAGTCTAGTTGAAGGATAAAAGTGCGCTTCCGATGGTTATCACTGCTTAGTGACCTTTTTGGCGGTATCGCTGCTAAGAATCTTCTTTTTAAAGCTGCCATCAATAATAAAAAAAATCCAGATAGTAAACCGTTGTCTGTTGCATATTTAAATTTTCCCAGACAAACTTTGTTATTAAACTGTCACATAATAGACTTGTAAGGTGTGAATGAAATGCAAGAAATACATTGTTGCTACATAGCATGAAAACAACGCTGTATCTAAAAATAGTCGGTCAAAAGAATCACTGGCTCAGATGAGATTTGAACCAACCACCTCTCGGCTCGGCTGTTAGACCGACGTCTTCATGTAGTTACCCAAAGAATTGTGGGTTCAAGTTCCGGCTGAGTCAGTGATTTTTTAACGAACCCTAAAACATCGCAGTTTTCACACTACGTGTATAATTCCTTGGGGGTGATTGATACATTGCTATATGTACAATATATGTTGATTTTTACCGTGTAAACAGATTTCTGGAAGTTATAATGGATCACATGTGTGTGGATGGGGAACCCTCTATAAAACAAAACAGTTAGAGCATGTTACTTGCAATTAGTCCTTTACGAAGTATGAAGCTAAGTAACAAAATTTATCTGTTTTACAATTCACCTTTCATACATTTTAACACAGTTCAAAGAGTAACTGATAATGAAACTCCGGCAGTTTTTTGTTGCATGTTTTTGTTCTTTGTCGTAGGTTGAATGAACCGTGACAGTGCACATGGCTTTGTTTTACGTGTCAGCACATATGTTACTACTGGTTGGTTGTTCATATGCATTTCAATACCTTTTGTGTTTTGTGCACCCTCAAGGCCAACGAAAAAAAGAATTAGAGAACAAAAACGTACAACAAAGAAACTGGCCGAGTTTAATAAATTCTATTAACTATGATTTTAGTAGTCATCAATTCAAACAAAACGTGACAAATCGACCAGTTTCGTATTCGTAGTTGCCGCTGATTACAATGACTACAGACTCATTTACTCAGCGTTAGCCTCGTCTTGATGTTAGTTATTTTACTGTTATTTCAACACCAAGCCGAGGCTAAGGCTGAGCAAAAGAGTCTGTAGTCATTGTAATCAGCGGCAACTACGAATACGAAACTGGACTATTGGTAAGTTAACGGAAAGAGCCTTTGACCAAACAAACTTGCAAGGCGATTCAAGTCAGATAGTAGTCAATTTGCATTTTGCTTAGGAAGCAACTTACGTGATCTTCAGTTGCGTTGCATTGACTTTCCCTTACTTTGAACGAGCCCTTTTTTGCGTTCACTCCGATGCAAATTTTTTACTTTGAACGAGCCCTTTTTTGAGTTCACTCCGATGCAAATTTTTCTGATTCGTTTTGACTTGCAAATGAACTAGCGAGTTTGCTTGGATACGTGTCACAAGTCTCCCAACAAGTTTGAAGATAAAAACTTGTGCACATGGACTTGCAGTGATTTGCGAGTCCATTTCTTTACTTAACTTTAAACAGTTAGAAATGTCTTTGGTCTGTAAAAGCAGCAACAGTTTGGCTAAATATCAATGGTTTACAAGTTGAACATTAGTTTGACGGGTTGCTATTCTAAAATATATTATTGGCGGAATGCAATGCTATTTTTTATATCAATCAAAGATTTCCATCATTTTGCGATCATTAACCCGAATACTAGAAATAAAATACTAACGAAATTCACACAAATCCACTGCAGACATGAAGATTCTTCAAGCATTTCCGTGTAGATGTAGATTTGCCGACAAAGAAAATGCCTCCAAAGTTGAAGAAGAGGTGAGTGAATTACCGTAACAGATAGATAAGTTGTCAGCCTTACAATCTATGCAGTAATCGATGCTTTGATATTATTTTGTTTAAGATTAACTTTGTGACGGTCATCAAACCGATTTGAAGAGGTATTGTCTTTGGAGATTTTGGAAGTTTGTGGCGCAGTGGTCGAGTTGTTAACGTGTCTGACTCATAACTGAAAAGGTCGTGCATTCACATCCCCGCCTGACCATTGTCTTGTGCCTTTGGATAAGGCACTTTAGTCGACTCAGCTGTGTATACATGTAAATGAGTACCAGCTTCAGCTGGGGCTAACCTCTGATGGACTAGCGTCCTGTATAAGGGGAGTCACAAGCTCTCATCTGTTTTTAAACACTACGTCAAACCGGAGATAACCGCCAGCTTTATGAGCCATTTTGCTCGAGAGATGATTGAGCAAGGAAGTTCAAAGTCCTTTATAGTGTTCATAAATAAAATTGTAGAGTTAGCATACAAAAGGTTGTTCGAATGAATTCATGTATTACAAGAAGTGTGGGCTTGTGACACTAGGGGAATGATACAAGTTATATTTGAAAGCAACTTGTTTTGGGGGGGAAAAACGACCGACACGCGTTTTCTCCCAATATTAAAATTTCTTGGCATAGCAGTATCTTGCATTTATTTGAAATTTATGCTAACCCATCATTTCCATTTCCCCCCTGGTATGTACAACCGCACTTAGGCAACCTTTCTAGAACAATTATATACAAACTTATACAGGGCTTTCCGTGTCGTAGGGAACGCCTGACAGTTGTTTCAAAAATCCCTCAGTTCTACAACCCCTACTTCCTTATTTCATCAACCTGAGGTGACACTTTAGCATGTCAATTGAAACACTTGAGAAACTATTTTAGTATCAGGGACGGTAGCCCTTGCGTTTATTATGTTAGTTTTTAAATCGTGGATACGCGAAGCGTAAACACGAGTTATTGTGGTGGGCCAATGTCACTGGATCACTGGATCACT
>JAOBYE010041122.1:0-27830 GCA_025403585.1 Parazoanthus swiftii | reverse complement strand
GATATTGATGATGTTGTTGTCGTTGTCGTCTTCGTCATTGTGGTTGTGGTTGTGGTTGTGGTTGTGGTTGTGGTTGTACAATAACATACCTTGAACTTTCAATTGTTTTCTTCCCCTGATACTGGAAATGCTTCAGTGACAGCCTACCAAGAATAAATGTTAAGAATTAATCCCGACTGTTTGGTTCAGACAATGGTCGGTGTTCTCCCCTTGTTTGGGGTAAAACATCAAGGTTTGCCCAGTAATTTATTCGACTCTTTAGGAATTTTCAAAGACAAAAATGTTTATTTATAACAACCTTTTTGCCGTAGAGGATATTGGAAAGTCCTTGATTTACCGTTTATCTCGTTTAATTTTACACACTATTTTATGTGCCGACATTCTCCATTCACAGAGGTTAGGAAGAACGTATATTTAAAATGTCTTGGCAATTATCAGCAACTATTTTTGCCTCTCACCTGTACCTAATCTACATCAACGAATTACCAGACGTGGACACACACAAGTAGCTTTCTATGCTAACGACACAATTGTTTACTATTTCTCTGCTAGCCCCGGCCCACTGCATTGGAGGATGAGCTCAATGCCGATCTTTGAAGAGTTTGCAACTGGCTCGAGGAGAAAAAGGCTTACCAAACCAAAGCTATGATTATTGAAAGCAATATGAAACTGTCCAACATTAGTAACGTTACAAACTGAGTTTTTTTAATGTTGAGATAGTTTCTTGGAATTACATTTTCATCCAACATGACCTGGAATGAAGATGTGGACTATCCCGCAGTGTTCGAAGGTCAACGAACATATCGAGCTTATAAAGAGAATTAAATGTTTGCCACTACGCAGGTCTGCTCCATAACAATCTGCTGTTTGACTATGGTGACCTCGTTTAGGGGATAAAGACAACGCCCTTTACAGAATCAGGCGGCAAAAAAATGCTCGGCCGACCACTGTAATCGTCTGCCAATGATGCCTTGAACACCCTAGGCTGGGGCAAGCTCGCCAAAAACAGATTTCCCAGCTTAACTCAACATGAAATTCGAGGACTTTCCAAGACCTGCTGCGGCAAAATAAGTCTTTAAATTTTTGCATATTTTTCCTTCAAGTGGTGTAGCTGCGAATGACGTCCAAGGACATTCCAGGCATGGAATTCATTTCGAAATTCGAAGATTATCCAGAGTTTTCAAAGACCGAGGGGACTCTGATTTTTAAACTTCAAACTCAAGAGGTTTTCGAATGGTCCTCAAATCCTAGGATATCAAGGATTTCCAGATGGTGCGTGAACCCTAAACAATACTGATATATTACCTTTGAGACATAACTAATCACTGAAAGAAAGGTGACGCAAACTTACTCGAGGAGATCAAACACGTCGATGATCGCTGCAAACTTGGAGTAGTGTTTGTCTTGCTGGACCAAATACAACACGGTGGGGTGCCAGTGGGCTCGTTTGACTACACTGGTCATTATCTGCCGCCACCAGTCCAGAATGATACCTACGGAGGGCAAAACATTAGTCACAGTGACCGCGCTAGAGAAAAAAAGCTGACGCCACCAGTTCAGAATGATACCTATTGTGGGTAATACATCAGTCATAATAACCGAGCTAGGGTTATGTGTCGTCATTTCACTTACATTCGTCTTGTCGAGAGAAGGAAATCGGAAGACCAAAGCAAACTTTACATTTACACTCACCTTGATCCAAGTTCTTGACAATGTAATTGAAACACAGTAGCAACTCTTTGGTCTCATCCTCATCAAACGGCACTTGTAAAGCGATTTGGGTGGCTTCTTTGATAGTGGCTGCAGTAGTTGCGGTCAGCGAACTGCTAGGACTCTGTTTTGAGTAAGACGAGCTCCGATTGGACTCTGAACTAAAGTCGAACCCAGGCGCCATGAGGGCGGAGGAGGTGTGCGACGCGTGTGACATTGAAGGGGACAGCTCGTACTGCTTGGAACCATGGAACCTCGGCGCATGCTCCAGGAGAACAGTTAGGAATGGCAGATACAGGGAGGCGATACGAGACTGTTTCAGCTGGAACGAATCAACATGTAGCGAGTTTTAGAATGGTTAGTGCTAAATAGTGCACAGAAATTTGGGTTCATACACTACCCCCAGTTTAAGGACTTAAAAGGACTATCGGGCATTGAGTTCAAGGACTTTCAAAACCTTTCTCCAAAGCGAACGAAACTGCCCCGAAGTGAACTAAATGTGGCAAAACTATCATTTTGCTAACTGGATGAACCAATTACCATAAAGGTGTTGCTTTTAAAAATAATATTTTGCTAACTGCTTACCGCACTGTCGGACTTAAGCTTTGGAGTAAGAACAGCCAGAATAACACTGGAGCAGCAAAATTCAATAGTGCTATTTTCAGTGATTTAGAAGGACCAAAGTCCAAAATTTGGGGGTTTTCAGGTCCTCAGGCACTGTCTATAATGTTTTCAATACGTAACAGTCTGACCTTCCTCTCTCCCAAGAAGCCATGAGAGCTGTCCTTTTGACGAACGAAATACGTTGCAGACAATGTCACAGAAAGCAAAGTTGACCTAGAACACGTGACTGCATATGCACAGCAATCTTAAGCCTTTTACAACCATCCCATTCTTATGTACTCAGTCGATATGGCAAATGACAAAAATTCGATAAAAGCAGACAAGCAACTAAGTAGTGTAAATTATCATATCTGTAGATAACAGAGAATTATCTGCAAGGAAACAGGTTAGGATTACACAAGTTTTTTCTCAATTAAAGTTATAGCTAACAAGCTATTAACGGATCAGTGTTGATCTTATAATCCTTCACTACATGCGCCTTGCCATGCAACACGTGCACCGTTATCACAATGGAAGCTGTATCACCTAAACAACCTTGGATTTGTTAGTCATGTTATTAACGGTTAGCCGGTGGAGCACCTATGTTAACACCCCTCAATATCACAGCTTCCCTTTACAGTTGTTTTACGTTATCTAGTATTAGTCCAAGCTCACGTCTTGTAACTTGTAAAAAATACTTTGTAACAAAGTCGAGTTTAATTGGTATCTCGAAGATCTGAAATTATGTAAAAGTGAAAACAAAGATGGCATGTCTTGAATTCATAGCAATCTTGTGTTTTCTGCATGTGTGACCGAAACATTGAAAAGGACTGTAGAAAGCTTCAAATCGTTCTAAATACTATAAAAAACAAAATTTGTTTCAACAAACAGCAATCGTTGTTTTCTTATTCAGACAAACTTCCCAGCAATGCTGACAAAAACGACTAAAGCTGACAGTTAGTATTTAGGCAGACAAGGCAGTTTGGAATTCGGGTCGTTGATCGACTCGATAGTATAAGACTTCATGTTGGAATAGTATCGATTTCTCGAAACGTCAAGTCAACTGTTTATACTCGTCTTTTCTGGGTGCTATGGGATGATTTGGGACCATATTTTAAGTATTGATTGCTCGTTCTTAGGGGGACACAAAACTAACTCGAAAAGCGTTCAAAGACCCCATACCACCCATATCTACTAAAAAGACAACTACACAGTGCACTTGATTTGAGTTTACTTTTTTCCATATTTACTGCAATATTCTAACATTTCACGAGAAATCGACAGATTTCCGATATATTCTGTAATGAAAATACTGAACAGATCAATGACGCAAATCACAAACCGCTCTATCTAACCAAATACTAACTAACTAACAGCTTGGGTTGTCTGTAATACAACTTACTCAACACATCGTTAAGCACAAGCCGTGAGCTTGGAAAGCATGCCGTTAATGCATTACCTCAGTTCACCTTAACCGTAATCCCCTCACCTGCTTTTTCATGTCTCCATGTGCAATTGAAATCTAAATTTAAAGCAGTTGTTTAGTTTAACTGGCTTTTGTTGCGACTAACAGCTAACAGCGCCATCGACAAGCATAGTTTCATATCCATACCATATGTGGCACAGAAAGAAGTCTGAGTAAGGATTCCCGAAGATGATTATTTCTTTTGTCTTTGAAGAATGATGTACCGCTAATATCTCCTTAATATTTTCTATATATTTCTTAACTATTTGAGAGGATTTGAAGCTTTCTTAAGCCTGGTCTACACTTGTGAGATAAGCATAATCTCAAGCATAAGAAATCTAAATAATGAAAGCAAACCAAGTACGAATGAGATGGAACAAACTGACACCGGCATACCCGTCTTTTCCTTTGTTATTTAACTTTCCTTTGCTTGTGTCAATGCTTACCTCACCAGTGTGAACCAGGTTTGAATATGCTCAACATGAACTCACATCTTACTATGTAGCACTGCTGCTACACGATCACCATTCTCCCAACGATCAAAAAGAAAACACGTCTCTGCCTTAGGACCACAGTGTTTTTAAAGTCCTTAAAACTTGCTTAAAACACGGTTGATAGAGCTAACTGGTGTTGAGGCTCAACAAGCTTCATAAGGAGTGCACAAAGCTGCTTTGTTTTACGTAGAACAAACCGCGGCCGTGCACACTGTTTTGTTTACGTGGGAAACCAAATGTTTCTACTGGTTATTTTGTCATATATGCATTTTAAAACCTTCGTGTTTTATGCAAGGTCAAAGGCAAACATATAACAAAGAAGCTGGTCGATTTTCATAACCAGTTCGCTCTCGTAACTATGCTAAGAAGTACAAACACTTGAATACAGAAACAGTCCAGATGGTCTAAAATCACAAACGTCAGTATTTTCAGCTACATTCGTCGATAGTGAGAATTCCATTATCAGCTTACCGCTGCTGGAAATGCCAACATGTCTCTCACTTCTTGCACCCTCACCACATTCTACAGTCATAATCTAAAGCTACCTTATCATATGACCAAAAACCGACTCTGTTATCACATTTCTCACCTCATCATCGTATCGATCATCCAGCTCGTGTTTCACGAGCAAGTTCCGCAGCACGCGGATGGACAATTTACGGATGTGACGTCCCTGGGTCAGGGCGGACGACACCTCTCTCAAAAGGATGCCGACCAGAAAGTATCTCTGGCAGAACTCGTCCGTCAGTTCACTCTCATTCAAACCTCCTAAGGCTGAAAATTACAAATGGATAGAATTAACTTGCATACACATACACACACAACACAAGCACGAACACTGACAGACACAAACACAATCACAGACACAGACACAAACACAACCTACACACCCTCTTCAATCAATCCATATCGGCCTAATATAGTTTAGCTGGATCAAACCGCCTTACAAAAAAAAGTTTAGTTTAGTCGTGGCCTCATTCTGGCTGGCCAATGACTGACCGTCATTTTAACCCCTGCAAACATAGAAATACACATGCACCTACACCTGAACAATCACATACCCACGCGCATAAAAATAAAAACACAGACACACCTACGTTAACAGTTGTACTTACATCCACAACCACAACCACAACCACAACCACACTCCTACACATATGCATACACACAAACAGATACATATACATATACACACTCACTATCGTGGCTAAAGACAAGACAATTAAAACTGATGAATGATTGAACAAAAAACATATTTCGAGTTCGGCAGAATTGCGTGCAACAATATCTGTGGTTGACACTTGAACAATTTCAATGTGCAAATTTGTGTGCAATATAGCGTACTGTATTATGTTTCACCTTGTGTCACGGCTTTTACATTGCCTAGTTTCTGTAGGGTACTGATTAGCAGCAATTAACATACATTGTGGTACGTGAAATGTTCATATTACCTCGAACGTCCAAGGGCAGATTGAGCGCGATATAGTGCTCGTGGTTACACACAATCTGTAGGAACTCAAACTTGAACTCCAGCATCTGTTGGACAAATAAAACTGGAGGTATTATGAAACCGGCATGGTCACCAGTAAGATCATGTTCTGAAGGAACATCAGCGATTTGCAAAGTTTCTGTTTACCTAGTAACAAGTTTCTATACCATCGATTTTTAAGATGATTAGGTTGCTGGGTTGCAATATCAAGAACATATCTGTGAAAAATTTCTCCACGTGCAGGGACATGATGTAAACTAATTTGTTCAGAATTTAAAACATGTTAAGCTTCAAGTGAAATAACCAGAATTATACTTGTTGAACACAAGCAAAGAGCCAATGGATATTCGTTTCCTAAGTTTTACGGCTCTCGGTAATTCCTCAGTTTTAGCTTTTGACAAAGCAGTCATGTTTAGGTGTTGCCTCAAAAGATGGCCTTTTAAAGGGTGTTAACTAATTTGATTGAAATAATTTGTGCATGTACAATAAACTATCTGACCTGAGTGTCCGAGTCTTTGAACTGCTCTGTATAGTAACTCATCATCTGGAAGACGAATCCTCTGTCCATGTACGTGAAGCAGTCCTGTGGAAGAAGAAGAACAACAACAACAAAAATAAGAAGCAGAAGAAGCATAAGCAGAAGAAAAAGAAGACGAAGACGAAGAAGAGAAAGAAGAAGAAGAACAAAAATAAGAAGCAGAAGAAGAAGAAGAAGCAGAAGAAAAAGAAGACGAAGAAGAAGAAAAAGAAGAAGAAGAAGACGAAGAAGAAGAAAAAGAAGAAGAAGAAGAAGAAAAAGAAGAAGAAGAAGAAGAAGGAGAGACATAATAACATTAGTAATACCCATTTCTCATATTGTCTTCGTTTCTTATCAGTGCTAAAGCTTCACACATGGAAAAAGGTAATTCTTCTTTGCATTTTTGCCACAATAATAATAATAATAATAATAACAATAATAACAACAACAACAACAATAATAATAATAATAATAACAATAATAATAATAATAATAATAATAATAATAATGACTTCATTGTATTTTTCCAACAATAAAATTGATGTTCATCTACACTATCATGACCTTAGTAAAGGAAATACATAAATTAAATAGACAAGATAAAAAACCAAATTTAGGTCAGTATAGCTACGAGCATGTCTTACCTTGATGAAACAGGCAAAATGGAAATTGGCATCCTGAAGGGAGAGTCAAGAAACAAGTTAACTCACACCCAAAAGCTCAATGAACTAAACAAAAGCCTGATCATTGTTGGTTAAGTGTTTATAACTCCTCTTACTCTACCTTAGCAACCTGGGGCAAGTCCTTTAACCTGCTGATGATCTGTGGAATGAAGGACTGAAGGAAGTTCTCCAACGCTTTGTGGTAACTTTCCGGAAACCAACTGTCTCGGTTAATTCGCTATTACAAAAAAAGGTCATATTAAAAAAACCAATACACTTTCATGAGGTTGGGAAATACATGGCCGGTTAGCCCAAAACAAAAACATAAATAACTTAAAGGAAATTAATGCGCAGTGAAGTTATCGGGTGAATTTTATTGACCATTGGGTTCACGGAGTGATTAATTTTGTTAATTTAGTGGAGTGAAAAATTTAGCGAATTATTTTTCATTTATTTTAACGCAAATACCCTTCTGAACTACAAACATTTCAAGAAACAAACAATTGAAGCACTTTGTACTTGACAAATAGTTCTTTTCTCGTTTTCTAGTAAACAAATTAAAAATATGAAAAAAGAGCAGTTTGCTATCTGGGCAAAATATGACAATCGTTTGTGACAAGTCACTCGCAAGTGCCAGCCGACTATGTCAAGCTTTAAGTTCTTTTACCTGTATTGTGTTTTGTCGTATCTAGAAAGATAAACGAGTTCTATTTCTCACAAGCAAAAGTGAATATTTTGAGGTCTTATTTGCGTTATTTCCCTGTTATTTTCTTAGACTAAAACTATTAAGCTATTTTAACGTTAACTTTCTTGAACGTTAAATTCAGACAACAAGGTATACTAAAATAAATGTACAACTATACATTTCTCGGTAGGGAGGTAAAAAACCTAAACGCATTTAAGGTGAAAATTTAAAAGTTATAGACTGGGTTGATGTCATAAATATACAAACACACTGCATGATGCCGGCTTACACCCTAATTTTGAAAGAAGATACCAAATATGTTTTCTTTTCTTTCCTGCGAGCAGAGACCTATCATACCTACTCCCTTTCTCCTTTTGCGTGGGACATCAGAGATCTCTGCTCGCTGGGTATTTGTTTCCTTGAGAGAAATCAAGACTGATATCATAGTTTCTGTACATTAATTTAAAAAGGTTTTGTTTAACTAACCTTGATCTTGTTGCTTTGGACTAGTGTCTGGGCCATACTCTTCACCAGGATCTCGAAGAAAAACCACGAGTGCTATGTGGGACAAAACCAACACCAAACTAGTCAACGTGAACCACCCAAAAACAGATTAGTAACTAATGAACTCGTGGCCCTCTCAATAAAAAATACTTGAATTTAAACTACTGTCTTAAACCTATGCTACCTACTATTTACAATAACCCTTAAGAATATAAATTAGAAATACTTTCTACATGTTAAAGGCTACGCCACAGACCACTGTTTAACCAAGGTTTAAATGACCTTAATTGGTTTGCCATGACCTAAATTCGGCCAACTTTTTCTTGACGATTCTAGAAAATATTCATGATTTGAGCTTTGCCATCACAAAAACAAAGTTCAAGATAGAAAATAAATGGTCTCTGGGAAATAAAAATATCATTCACTTATAAATAAATATAATTTCAAGCAAAGAAGCAATAGAAACAATTATACAACGGAGCATTGCAATGCAGAACGTAATGTCTGATCAGGAAGATAACTAGTGTGATGGCTCTTTGCGAAGTAAAACGAGATTTAAGACACATTATTTGACAATTTTTTTCGGACACAAATAAAAATCAATTTACTTGCCAATTTTTGAAGTGACTGCATCATTTAAAAATAAATTTAAAAAAGTGTGGTAGGGAGGAAAACGAGACTCGTATCGGAATAAATCATCCCCATTGTCTTTCTTTTAGATATTTAACGTCTAAAACAGGTTCAAAGGCAAGAAAGGAAATACCAAAGTGAATAAATGTGGAATTTTGTAAGTTCACACGACTTCAGGAACAAGCTGGTCCGTTGTCACAACTCATTAAACATTCTTCTAGTCATGTAACAAGGTTATTCATGACTATTTACAGTTATCTTCCGTTAGTGACTGTTGAGGTAGAAAAGGATAAAGTTCAATGAAATTTTGCTTGTTGGCAACAAACTGAATGGTTGATGTAGAGGCAGTGCAAGGTGACTCCGGGTTTTGAGGTCCCAGGTTCGAGACTCATCATGCTCGCTTTTCGTTTTTTTTTAACTTTTATTTTTTCTTGAAATTTTTCTACGTATGTATCAGTTTTTTAGCTGTCCGCTATCTGTCCCTGATATCGTGTGAGTTAAGCAAATCCCGAATGAAAGTACTCATCAACCGGCACCTTCATGAGGTTGCTGACATGGACGGGGTCAGCGCCTGGTTTAAGGCTCATCATAAGATACTTTGCCAATTCTTCGTGAACAGCCTTCTTGGATGTGGGCACTTGCTCAGTTACAAAGACATACTGCAAAGGAAAACAAGGTTAATTTATTATCTCTTTTATGAGTTTAACAGCTTGGTCTGCAAGCGTTGCAGCTGCTCGTTTTATGTGAGATACGTCTGTGTTGGTACTTAGCTTCGCTTCAAGCGCAATTTTCATTGAAGAAACAAATGAAAATTTGCACTCTCCGAAAGAAATTCTGCATTTTGGCAAGCCTTCACATATATTCAGCAGACCATAGATGGTTACCTTTTCTCCACTAACCAGCAGTTACGTTAGCTTGGAGTGTCGCTAATTCTCATGAAATAGGTTGTCAGAATTGGGACTTTTAAGCACCGAGAACACCTCTCCTCGTCTGGCAATTAACAAAGTGCATTTCAGGGGAGGATCCAGAAATTTCGGAAATAGAGGGCAGAACCCGCAATTGAAGGGGGGCGGGGGATGGCATCTGTGCTCCAAAACACTATTTTTTCAGTGTTATTCTTCAGACACGTTTCCAAAAATGCTGACAAAAGGGGGGCCGGGGCCCTGTCGGCTCCTCCCCTAAATCTGCCCCTGTGTTTTCATACCTTTACGTATGACTTCAGGCTTTCCAGACGGTTTGCTTCATGAACGACTGCAACCACACGAATGAGTACCCTGGAGAACAAGAAGAAGAACGTCCACTGTTAAAACTTTGTTCTCAATAAAAATCTCAGTCATAATCAAAGTGATGGAAAGTAAAGTGTTAAATCCCAAACTGACAGGATGCCCTCGAGTCTGCTCTGTACAAACGTGACCACGAGATGGGTTCGAATTCGAGACAATGAGGTTCAAGCACGGATCCCTGTGGAGACTGGGCTCGAACTTGGGATCCTGGGTCCGAGCACCAATCCACTGCCTGCCGCTTGTTTAGCAATCCATGACTTTGTAAGGTTTACTCATAAGGAAACACGAAGACTAAACGTACCTAGCAATGTAGAGAGACACATCCTCGCTCTCAGTTACAAGCAGAAGGTGGAAAAGCTGGTTGAAAATCACCGGAAGGAACCTGGTGATAGTACTCACTTCCACGGCGTAGAGAAGCTGCACAGAAATCACAAAGATTTTCGTTATTAATTAAATGCAAAAAGGTGTCAGTCACCCACACATTTTCAATGTCGAGTTCTACGACATGGCGTGCCACAAAGTGTGTACCAAGGTCCCGTATTTAAACCCTGAATGTGCTGCCTGGAGGGAAGAGCTCTGTACAACATCCCCTGTGTCTGAGTATTTGGAGTCGGGACGAACTCAAAACAGTTACTTTGGAACATTCTCAAACTGTTTGCCCTTCTTCAGTTGTTGTTAAAGATAACAGATATGTAGCTACTAACGGGCCGTATGCCCAGCCAAGTGTTATAAAGTTTGTGTCATTTTCAAAACAGATCTTATAAACTTAAAACAACTATACAACTGGAGAAAACAAAACGGTGCAGGTTTCTTGGCAGTTACCCACCCTCCCCTCCCCTAAACCGTAACCTAAATCTAACCCCAACCTTGTTTCTTTACCTAACCCAAGGGAGGGGTGGGTAGATAATTGCCCAGAAATCTACATTGCTCCGATAAAATACCAGTCAGTTGGCAGTCACACATTGTCTTATTCTAACAAATTTAGTAACAAAACTGTGATAGATTTCTTTGGTCACGAACTCCATGGCATTGTTACTTTAATACACCACGTTCAGCATTTCCCAGTTCGTACCTTCAGTAATCTGGTCATCTCAGCTTCAGCAGTTGGCGTTCCATCAAACCTCTGACAGTGCAAAAAGAAATTATCCACGGACGGATCCTATACGGAGAAACAAGAGATACACCGGTCACCGTTTGTACATAGTGTTACATTCACAATTCCAGGCTAAGTTTTAAATTTTCCTGACTATCAATGTAACAATCCGTGATATAAGACAGCTGCCTCAGCCATGAATGTGGGTTTGCACACCTTTACAATTTTGAGAATTCAGGATTCTCCAGGACTCTTTGAATTTTCCATACATATAAAGAAAACACACCACAAAGTAAGACTTTTGCTTGACTGCGGTCAACAGGAAGTCAGTGATTCTATTTCAGCTTTCCAGGACTTCTCCAGGAGTCACCGTAAGACTCTAAGACAATGCCACGAGGTATAAGAACCATGAAAGCTCACGAAAACACGCAAAAATTCAATATTTAGAGCTTCAGTTCTTCCTCAGTGAGCTATATATATTCCTTCTTTTCCCTGTCCTAAGTGCATACGATTTCGTTTTTTGTTTATTTAGCTTTTTCTTCGAAGGAGAGGTGCACTGCTACAAACTACACCAGGCCCTTTATAAGAGGGGAGATAACAGTCCATAACAACGGCATTAGCCTACTCCTATCGACAAGTGTGTGGGTTCTTTTAAACTTCCGATCAAACGTCGAGACTAGACCAACGGCTTCGCGTCCCTGTCCACGGACGGTGTGGTGAAAGAAGGTCACCCAACCCTCGACAAGGCCGGGATTTGAACCCGGGACCTTCTGGTTGGCAGTCAGAGATCTTACCAACTGATTCAATCTCACTCACTTCACAGCTGACTCATCCTCCTCGGCCATCTGATCAACAGATGCATGCGGTGCTCCCATGTTTTTCATCACCCTTATATACTCTATGTGCCATTTCATCACTGAGCACGTTCCCTTCCTAATAACTACTCACCTGTGTGTAGGCTGTGGATACCAGCTTCATGTTGATTTTAAACAACGGCTTAGCACCATCTACCCACTTGATGTCTGGGCCTGTGAACTGAAGGTATTTTTGTCTTTAGGGAAACAAATCAATGAACACTGATTGTAAAATAATTAAGGGTTGTCCAAAACTTGATCTTCTTAAAGGCTGCACTGTCTAGGTCATCGTAAACTTTCAAATCTGTATCCGTTTCGCTATCAAGCACCTCCAATTAGAAGCCAGTAACCTTCAAATCTATAGCTGTTTCCAAAAACTGACAATAAAGTTGAAATGAATGTAAGTATTAAACTAACACCACGATTGTATGTAGTGTACTTCGCAAAGTTTTCAAAAAGCTTCACAACAACTGCCGCACATCTAAGGTATAAGAATTACTTTTTCAAAAAAAAGCAAAAAAAAATCATTGGGCAAATTCTTAAATTTACAAAATAGTTAATAGCTACAGAGAACAAACTTGAGTGAAAAATGTGCTTTGTTTGCATTTACTGGTGTGATAAAAAATGGAAGTAATTTATAAGCGGTAAATGATTTTCGTGTGATCACAAACTCCGCTCTCACGTTGGGATTGTACAACTCTATAATCACTCCGATACTGCACCCCACACCAGTAAATATGCCGGTACTGTGTGCAGAGTACGCGCACCAAAAATCTCCAGATCCTTTCATGCAGACAATTATTTCGCCTGAGTTTTCAGATTTTTTCTTTGTTTGCTGCCGGCTGGGCCTCGTTCAAAAGACGTCTTTCGGGCGGCGCCCCGTCGGCTACGAACAAAAAACGTCTAAAACTCAGGCTAATAGTTATTACAAAACTATGTTTCCTGTGCAACAACATTACCTTTCCGAGTCCTGCCGGATGAGCCATCAGGTAGCCATGGGGAGCATAACTCGCAACAGCTACGGTACTCTCGTCCGAGCGTACTCTGGTAGACCAATAAAGGGGAATTTAAACTTTTAATAATAGCTTCCGAACAATGGAGTCTTGTGCGGGCAGGGTACTAGTGAGAGTGAGTGTATGGCAAGTATTTTGATGTTTTAACTCTACAATCAGCAGCATCTGTTATAATATATTGGTGATGCCACGGTATTGTGCTGTATCTAACAGTAAGCTCCTATGGTATTTCCGTATAGTTTTTTGTATTTCATCTTATATTATTTACAAGATTGACAAAGGAACTAATAGTAAATAGAGTGGAGGCAGAGTTTACAACTCTAGTGGGTTAATCAGGCATTCCTGCACACGAACACATTATTGTCAGTTACTTTAAGCAAATCTATACTGCGTAACACATTACAGTTTATAACATTTTGGATGTGAAAATATTGTGTGCACGTATGAGAAAGCTCGATGGGTGAAAAGATACGTGTATTGCCAGCCGTGTTCCAGTCTGAATTCTTGCATGATCCAGTACTTTGTCAATAATTACCAGTCCTAGCGGTTACAAAAGCCAAACAGAAGTCTTAGTTACCTGTTGTTGTACAGAACTGGAATCCACGCATAGCCAACTATTTAGAAAAAGAAAACCACTTTTAGTAAATAAACAGTTTCAATATTAAAGTTTCTCTAATTATTTCCTTTGGATCAACCAGAAACTTTACTTGCTATACAATTGCGTATCTGACATTTCCATTTAATCTAAACGATCTCTTCTCCCCTTCCCCTCAGTCTACTGATCTGAGCATTTAGCTGGAAACTCAGGGTCCGAATTCAAAAAACTCCGAAGTCTCCATATGGAGAGTAAATAAACATTTTAGTAGCCCGGTCGTACACACTGCAGTTTTCAAATTAAACTGTAGTATAGATTGTTGATTGATACGCAGTATTCCCAACGAACAACTCTTGCATCACTTGCGTTTCTGTTTAGGGGCTCTATTCAATACCAAAAACGATCTCACAGCTGGCTTCCAAGAAGTGCATTCGAAGAGATTTAGATCCTAAACATCTAAAGAAAAATACTGCGGGATTTTTCATTCATAAGTGCAAACCTTAACTCTCTATATGATTTGGTCGCTAATCTGGCAACTACTGTACGACTTTTGCTCGCCAATGACGATTTCTTTGTGGCCTTGGCGACCATATCAATTCTGATCTCGAGCCCTGGGAGTTCAGTCTCGAGAGGAGATACCCGGTATTAAGTAGTAATACCCCCTCATTGTAAAAACAGGAATGCTAGGAATGAGATAATTAGGTGGTAATTACCCTAGGTGTGATAATTAGGTGCCACGATGTGATATACATACATGTGTTAAGTCCTGCTTTTTACTGTGGAAGGAGGGACGGGGGGTAATTAGTGACTACTTATTAACCGAGAGTGAGGTCTGAACAGGAAATATCAAACTGAGGCCTTGTTGTAGCAGTGCGTCGAAGCCGGACGCTCGAGGCTATTAAGTATTTTGTAAAATGACATTTATTCTAAAATTGACATTACCACGGTTATGCGCGAAGTATTTTTGCCATATAACAATACTTCCGTGTGCCCTCTATAACTCCACCAGGTATTTGAGCACAAGAGTAACATCGTACTAACCGGGTGTTTCCACTGGAACAGGCTTGCCCTTAACAGAGCCCGTGCCAGTGCTGGCCTTAGTTCCCTCACAGGACACATGATGGAAGGTGAAGAAAATGTGATGTTTGTCTGTCAGCTGAACGGGAAGCTGGATCTTCACCTGAAACCAGTTGGCAGCCAAAATGTTAGGGGTCAAGTATTACGGAAATGCCACACCATTCTGAATATAAACCCAAAAAAGTTCTTCTGTATGACTCCAGCAACAGTTTAAGGAACCACGTGTCTACGAATCTTATGAGAAATGACACTTTCAAAACATTTATTAACTGTTATAATTATTATTGCTATTATTATTATTATTATTATTATTATTATCATCATTATTATTTGATTGTAATTTTTTTATATAGATAAGAATGAAATAAAGTTATTATTATTATTATTATTATTATTATTATTATTATTATTATTATTATTATTATTAATTACTGACTTTTTTGCTTCAGTTAGATCATAAAGACGTCTGAACTCATTTTTACAGTTCTCAAAGGGGATCTCCATTTATTGCTAGCAACTCAAGAGAGGTTATAATGGAGTGAACCAAAACTCGTAAAACGGCTTAAATATTAGACGTAAAAAACAAAATTAAATATTTTTAGATAACTGTCGAGTTTTTGTTTTCTTCTTACTTCTTTACATCTGACTGATGATTTTCTAGAGTAATGTTCACTTTCCATGACCCAAACAAAAATTTCTTCAACTTTCCAGAATTTGCAAAAATCCACGACTTTCAGAGTTTCCACGACCTTTGCGAACCCCGGTTGAAAATACGACCAGAGTTTCACAAAAATGCCAGAATAAGTAAGTAAATACAGGATGTTAAAGTAAAATATGCAAATTAAATCAGTTTCTTTTAAAAAATGAAAATTTAGTATTTACGTTTTGCGACAAATATATTTTCATTTAATCAGACTTGTCTAAAGATTTATAGAATATTTTTTCTTGCTCATAAACACAATTGTGTTAATTTCATGGGTATAACAGAACAATGAACCCTATAGTTTTGATACAGCAATACAACCTTATCAAATTTCCCAACATATAACGATACAGCTTGAAGGTGCTCAGGTTCATTTATGGTCAGGTAACCCAGATCACGGCTCCCTGAACCTACTTCTCACCTCTTCATAAAACGTTGGGTTGGTACAGTGGTGTACTACTGCAGCTGTCACTTTGGAGGTGAATGATGGAGTGCCATCCTTGCTGTAGATGCACTGCGGATAACCAACAGTACAACGAAGTGAGCAGAACGTAACCTTTTGATTACGAAATATCAAATGAAAAACATGAATACAAAAGTTTCTTATTTAGGCCTTTAGAGCCAGCTGGAAATGGATATTCCTCTTGAAATGGAAAGTGACAATGAACTGAAAATGAAAGGACACGGCATTGACATTTTTAAAATTGTCCCAAATTTGGCGATTTTCACTAATATGTATCTCGCATTCAAATCAGCTATCACTAGTTGGAATGCGCATCATAAATAGATGATTAATGTACCTTCTACAAGAAAGGCACTGTAAACAGTGAATTGCGCAGGAAATTTGCGACATGAGAAACAAAACCAAAAAGAACAATAAAGGGAAAACCTGTTCTCGGTACCTGCAAGCCCAGGAAAAACAGGTTTACTCAGAAATTAAACTCGCATTTTATGTGATCTAGCTTTTAAGGTACTTTTTAGAAATTATTTTTTAAACATACCTTGATGGCCTGGGCATTTTCCGAGTCTGTGTCCCTGAATTCTATCGTGACGGAGATGTTCCTGGCCTAACAGATAATACACACAAAGATGAGATCAAAACACATACATTGTATCTAGAATGTCCATTTACTAAGCTATTAAACGTTCATAAGTCCAACAATCATGGTATCCTTAAAAACTTACACGATTCAGAAATAACTTTCTACCATGTGAGTTTATACAAAATTCTGTACTATATTACTGTATCTATGAGAAATAGGGTCGTTCCGTCCATACATAAAAAAACTAAAAATATTTTGTTAGCCAAGTAATGTTAGTTAAAACTGAATTACAATAACTAGTTTTACATTTGAAATAAAACGTTTCAAGTACATGATAATCGTAACTTAAAATAATTAAAGAAAAAGACAATTTATTAAATAACTACGGGTCTTAGATCGTCAGTCAGTTATCTGATATGCTAAATTAATAACGTATTATTTTAAATTAGCTTATAACATTTGAAAGAACAGAGAATTTTTTACTACATTTTAAATAAACACCATTTTTAACTTTATAATTTTAAATAAAAATTTGAAACAATTTTTAACTTTAATCTTATTAATATTAGCACAACTACTTACATTTTATAACTGTAAAGCACTTTAGAATACTTTACATAATCATAACGCTATATAAAGTTTTAAATTATTATTACTATCATTATCATTATTACTATTACTATTACTGTTACTATAACTATTATTACTACTATTATTTTATTCTTATTTTTACTATTATTATTTTTACTATTATTATTATTATTATTATTATTATTATTATCATTATTATTATTATTATATTATTATTTATATTATTATTATTATTTTTATTCATAGCATCTGTTTGTCCATAACAAAGATTACCAGGCCTATAACACCATGTCTTACTTTGTGGAAGGTTTTCTGGTTGCTGTAGTTGAGGGACATTGGATACACGTATAGATTGTTGACGTAGGTTGTGTGTGGGTAGGCTGCCTCAGGACAGGCTTGGTTGAACTCTTGGATCTCAATTATTGGGGCAACTTGGCCAGCCTTGGTGGATGGTTTGACGGGGACAAGGGATGATGTTAGACAGTCTGCAACACAATAACAACATCTTTTAGTCCTTGTAAGGCAGAAAGAGGATATTCAATTATGTTCATTTGTTAAGGAGCAGTCCTCTAAATCATGCGTTCGCTTTAAAGCTGTTCATGTTAGGTGTTCACATTTTCTGTTTCAACTCTTTCAAACTCCGGCAATGTAAATTGACATACAGTCCAGTGATTACAAAAAATGCCACTGTTGGAAGGGGTGGATTATTTTCGGTAGTTTATACAGTATACGTGTAAACGTAGGTTTCAATAACTGACAGTGGGGCTGAACAGACCGTATATACGCCCCACTGGCCATGAACAAAACTTTGTGTCGAGGCTGGTAAGGTAGAAATACAGCAAATGTATGAAAACTTGGAAACCGACCTCGACTTAAAGTTATTGTTTATGGCCACTGGGCGTATTATGCACACGGTCTATAGGAGGGGCTAAAAAGGGGTTGGAAGTATTTTCGTATCTTAGGATTTCAGATCGAACCGACAGGCAAGTCGGCGCAAAACTTGAGCTCAACTTGCACCGATTTGGATAGACTCGCACTGCCTTGCATGGACGAACTCAAACTTTTATGCAGGTCTATGCAAGTTTATCTGCAAGTTTATCTGTTTTGTCTTGACATACAAATTGCCGAAGGTTTACAACAACGCGTGTTTTAATTTCCGGGATCACCAGAGATTAACTATTATTAATATACATCACTAACTTTCTATCAAGAGACCCAACCAATTTTAGCTAGTTTGAAGAGCAAACTGGTACTTACTCGGCTGTCCTTCAGTAAACCTGTTCAGTGTGACGCTAATACTGCCAGGAATGGGCTGCTGCTTAAACTTCTCGTTCCTGTATAAACCACAACAATTAGCACCATCAGCGTCTTGGTGTCATTGCCTTTTGAGCTCCCGTTTGCAAAAGATTTATAAAATTAAAGTTACAGCCTTTGAGTTGGGATTGCAGATCAAAACGATGAAAAGTGTGAACACTTGTGGAGAAAGAAAAGGAATGCAGAGGGTGGTGCAGTAAATGTAAACTCTTAGACTTTGAAGTTATTTTAACTAATTCATTTGGCAACCGGAGACAGAGACTCTACTAGCAATAGCTATGAACCCAACGAGAGTCAAACGAATCCTGGTTACATGATGGGAGGCTAGTGTTAGAATCAAACGAATCATGGTTACCAAAGTAGGCTAGTGTTCCACCAATAGCACTATTTTAAGGCCGTGAGCACAAAGGTGAGCCGTGAGTACACTGTGTGTACCACAACACTGATCGCCGATTCGCAGTTTATTGTTCTGGCTATTTTCTAAATGGACAAGATTCAAAACAAACTACATGAACAAAGTAATAAAGATTTTATTTCTTTTAATACGGTAAACAATCTGTCTAGAAACATTACAACTGATGAGCTATTGGTCAGAAAATAATCATAGGTCTTACTTGGAGAAATAATTTGACAACAACTTGATCAATTCCTCATCACCCAGTTTTTCCCGCTCCTACAAAACACAAATAATAAAAAACGTTATTGGTTGCACATTAGTAATAGGCAAAAACGAGATACTATTTCCTATGATAAAAAATACAACTAAGAATAATACTAACAATCATAACAAAAATAACAATTAACTTAATTAATTTAAGATACAAACCTGTCGAAAGATCGAAGTGAACTCTGCAGTTACATCTAATGCACCGTCACTTGTAAATACAGGTCTAAAAAGCAAATAAACCAAAAAGTCAATCAATCAATTATGCATGAGTGCAGTTCAAGTGATGAGGACTGAAAAGAACCAACAGTAGTGAGGTTAGTTCTCATGTCAACAGAATTGAATTACCCCTTTACTGTATTTCACGACTGTGTGGAAATGGTGGTGAGCCTTCAAACTTAAAAGGGGTTTTATTAAGCATATCTTGCCATTGTTCAGCAAAAGATAATACTGCAGAAAATAATTCAAGCAAAATTCTGCGTTAATTAAACTTATTCAAACCAGGATTTATTCTTATGGCATTCAGCCCATGACTGAAGGGGACCAAAAGTGGCCACAGCCAATAAATCTATAAGCGTTAGAGCTATCTACACTAAACCTGCTGTGCTAAACAATTTGATAAATTCACATGATGTCAAAAATTCGTCATCTTGGATTTCTTGACATCTATCTTTGTTTTTTTATAACTCAGGTGAAGGTCTTTTTGATTTAAAATTAGTCGAAAACTGCTAGACTGAACTTCAAATGATAATAATACATTTTCACAGTAAAAAGTTTTTCTGAGCAAAAAAAACAAAAAAAAAATTGCTGACCTTTCATTCAAAAACTAACCGCCGTGGAAACATATTGATTAACACAACAAAACTTTAACACATCAAAATGATCCTTAATAAAGACTAGGAAAAGTAAAAAAACTGTAGAGTTCTACCTTTAACGGTTCCTTTTTCAGAGAGAATGTGGCACCAGAACATTACAAACAACATGGTAAGGAGTGTTTAATTTCAAGGACGATTGAACTGCATTACATTTATGAGTGCTGAAGCGAATTTAGTGTTGCCTGTGGCATCACCTATTAACTACTGTAATATAGCGTCAAAATGCACTGACCCTTGATAGTTCTGCTTGATAGAAGATTTCCTTTGTCAAATTCAATGGCCTTGATCAACGCACGTTTCGAAAAAATGTATGGAACTAGTTTTGTATAGCAACCGTTTTGAGTTGAATAACTGTGAAACTGCCCCTTTGACTGAACATGTTGTATCCAATACAAAGCAAATAAACAGTCATTCACATCCTGAAGTAACTTATTTCTTTCAAAAGCATTCATAACAAAACCACGAAAATGCAAACAACCACAAATTAGTACAATTTCTAAATGTTGGGGAAAAGGTTCGAAAAATGAGTTACATTCCAGTCGTTTTCTCTACAGCATAATTGCCCAAATTTTAACATCTACTTGTACAAAGATCTTATCTATAATTATGGGTACTCGCGTTTCTTCGTTGACTATGTTCCAATATTCTTTATCAAACGGATGATGAGTCATACCTTGCTGCCCAACCAAACGGCATTCTGTACTGCCCAAGCTTCTTACAGTAAATCTCTGCCATTTTGTGAACCTTTACGGCAGTCTTCTTAGCAGCATCGGCAGACTTGAGGTAAGGCTCTACACAGCCACTGATGCTCCCCTGAAGTACTTTGTCTATCTTAGCCACCAGATAGACCTCTGGGTGGACGTTCGTCACTGAGAACATGGCCTGAAGTACATGAAAAACAATTTCTGGTAGCTGCTTCACAACATCTGTTTTACAAATCCTGATGTAAGCCAAATGCTGTTTCTTGGCAGGAAAATTGTACGCCAGATTAGACAGAACTAAGTTCAGTTGCTCTACATAACTGACTTTCCTTTTGTTCTGAGTGAATGCAGTTTTAATATATCTAACAAAAATGTATTGAACCTTGGTAGAAGCGATTCACCAAACGCTTTTTGGAACAACATGTTATCCCTGTTACTTCTTGGCAAATACGCATCAGACTATAACAATTTAAGAAAAAGAAACATCAACTGATACGGTCATATATCACATTAGGGGGAGAAGATAACAATGAAGAAGAGGTTGAACACCAGGAAGAGGGCAACACTGAGGAAGAGAATAACAATGGGGAAGAGGTTAACATTGATAAAGAGGATAACATTGAGGAAGACGTTAACAATGGGGAAGAGGTTAACAATGGGGAAGAGGTTAAAAATGGGAAGACGTTAACACTGAAAAAGAGGATAACATTGAAAAAGAGGATAACATTAAAGAAGAGGATAACAAAGAGGAAAAGGATAAAAAAGAGGAAGAGGATAATAATGAAGAAGAGGTTCAACAATAGGAAGAGGATACATTAAGGAAAAGGATAACATTGAAGAAGAGGATAACAATGGGAAGACGTTAACATTGAGGAAGAGGATAACATTAAGGAGGAGGTTAACACTGAGGAAGACGTTAACAGTGGGAAGACGTTAACAGTGAGGAAGACGTTAACAGTGAGGAAGACGTTAACAGTGAGGAAGGCGTTAACAATGGGAAGACGTTAACAACGAGGAAGAGGATAACAATGAGGAAGATAATGTAAATAAGGGAGACGATGATAACGTTCAAGTAGATGATAATGAGAAAAATACAATAAGGAAGAGGATGCCTATGAGTTTGGCGAAGGGTGCAAAAGAGGATGGTAGGATGTAAATTCACTTTGTTTGGAAGAAATGCACATGCATGTTCTTGGACTGTTCTGATGTTAGCAAGGTTTCAAGACAACCTCAAGAAAATCCAAGAAAGAAGATACATGGTGGCATATGATGTCACACTGATATTACCAAACAGATTTGAGTTCCTAACATTTTATTTAGTTAAAATATAAGAAAGATACATAAACAAAACACAATGATAAGGGAAACCTTCATTGAGAAATGTTTAGTTAAACAATGCAGGTTGATACCTGTTTGGGGTACTTATACTCCAATTCTTGTAAAACGTCATCATCCAGGATGATGTCTCCGTTTGTTTCTCCATTTGTAATGTATTCATTTGTTGGCAACATCATCTCTCTAGTGCTCGCACTATTCAGATCACAGTGAAAATCTTCTGTCAGTTTCACTCCAGTCTTAACATCATACAAGGCAAGACTTGTAAAAAATGGCTCCACATTACTTTCGACTCCATTCTGTGTAGTTCTCAACAACCGAAACTTGAGGTCGTCGACGGAAACAATAAAGCGAGTTCCAAAATGTTCTCTGTATACATCTGCATCAATTCTTGCGTCGTCAATATTTACAACAGTACTGTTATCTAAATCTCGAACTAATGAAAAAAGTTTGTGTCTGCATTCCCGCCTCCGTTTTGCATTGAGAACATCTGTTTCTTTAGCATACTCTAACAGCTCTGGGTGTTTGCTGTTCTTAAGACTTTCCCTTAGTGAAACATGTTTCGGTGTTCTACCCTTTAACCCAACAAGAGACAACATTGAGGTCCTTGATGTTGATGAATCCATGTCAATTCCTGTTACTTTACACAAAACTGCCATCCATGCGTCCATTTCGGACTGACTGTCCGCAACTAAGCTATAGACCTTGTCCTGAATGTGCAGTTCAAAGCCATACATCCTACCCTTGACACCCTTCAAATGAACAGAAAGAAATATTGAGTATTCAAATTTATTAAACATATTAAAACTAGTTACTATATAATATACTATTTTTTTCCTGGTCCGTTGTTTCTAAATTAATTTAAAAATTAGTAGAAGTTTGCGACTTTTAAGACAAGGACTGCTTCTCTTATAAGCATGTTACTTTGTTACTGTGACAATCTTGTAGGAGTGTACTTGTAATGACATGTACCTTTGAAATTTGAGTGCAGGCATCCAGGTAAAGCACTCCACGTGCTGTGCTGTTGTTCTTGTCATCCTAGAGTATACAAGCATGTGTCAAGAGCCGTTGCACAATATTCGAAAGTTACAACAAAAACAATTTTTTGTCAATAGAATGGAGGATGGAGTTGCAAAGGCCACTTAAAAACACTTGCATTAGGACACATTGTTAAAAATAACCTAAATTGTTGTGCGGACTCAGGGTGCGTTCGTTTGGAACTATTTCGGAACAGGATTACTAGGGCTAACTTTTTGCTTCCGTTTTACCACGAAACAAACTGTCCGTGATTTCGTCTAAAATCACGACAGTGATCTGGGCTGTGATTGGCTGAAATCATTTTCAGGGATGATAATCCATATAATCCTATCCCGGAATAGCCATGGCTAAAACACGGCTAATATCATGTAGTGGTGTGACGGCAATGGACTAACACTAGTAAGACACTCACAGTGACACTAATTCCTAATCCTTCAGTTAGAAACAACACGAACGTCACATTTAGTTGGAAACACAGAACATGAAAACATAAACCTTGCAAGGAACCAAAATGTACTGCCAAATTAAAGCAATACAAGATCACTACAGTGTATCACAGTGCTTTTCTCTCTATTGCTATAATCAAAGTGCTGTGCTCTCATATGCTATCACAGTGCTGTGCGTAGTTTTGCTGTCCCAGCTCTGTATACTAGTGTACCGTCACTAACTGTCCTTCCTACACAGTCTACTCACTTACTGTTTCAAACGTCTCAGTAAAAAGAATAATGTTTTAAAGCAAGCCCACACGTTTGAAGTAACGTTCTGTCTTGAGTCAATTCTGGAGAAGAATTTAGCATTGACACAAGCTTCTTTGTCTACTGCACTGAACTAAGGGCTGACAATCACTAATATCATCATATATTTAAAACTTACTTTCCTATACTCAAGAACATAGGATCCATCAGATGAAATTTGCTTCAAATGAAACCATCTCCTCTTGTATGTCTGCAGTGGAGAAATATACCACATAATTACATGTACTGCACTAATGAACTTGCTTACTTCCCAAGTATATTCATGAATTTAGAGAGTTAAATACACTGTTTTTACTTGACACTGGGTGTTGAAGTAGCATTGGTAACATTTGTTTGATAGCCAACAAAACCACAACATGCAGTCAAAGTGCCATCTAAAGTTAAGTACAGTACCAATCCTGAAAGTGAACAGATGTTGAACATCTCTGGATGGGGGAGACTTTGAAATTCTGTGGTTAATAGAGGTGTGATATCCAAAACGGACTTTGTGAAGCTTCTATTACTACAACCATCCGTAGGAGTTAAGTAATGCCCTAAGTCTACAGCCATAGAATTAGATGATGAAAGAGAGAGATGGGATCCTAGATTCCAAAGCATCTAAGTATTCTTGGTAATTTTCCTCCTATTGACTGAGAACAGACCAACAATGAACTAACCTTTGCTCCAAACACACCACCATTTTCAGCATGGAAGGAAGCCTTTGTGAGGTAGCCCTGCTTGGTAATCCCTTTCTCCTTCAGTGGACTCATTAACACATCCTGAAGGATTTAATGTTCAGTTGAACAAATTCAGTGCACCAGCTACAAACATTTTAAAACAGCAGGCATATGATTTACAAGTGCACAACTTTTATTGTGTACAGTCTTCTGCATCTGCTCCACAGGAGGTTGAGGAGAGCAACAAACAAAATGGTGGACAGCAAATATGGTATGGTTTTCCCAGGAATGCTGTAAAGTTTTGAAACGTGATTCAAAATGCTACACCTTTTTTTCCACTTGGAGGCAATAGTCATAAGCAAGTTGTAGACTTGATTTACATGGATTGACCAACTCATGTGCTAAGGATGATGTAAGCAGGTTGTATATGAGAGTTGTAAGCAATATTGCATCCAGTAAGTCAGCAAAATTACAGTAAGGATCTTAACAGTCAAGCAGCAAAATAGTAGCATTCAAAACTGATCTAAATAACTCACCGACTCTCCACTGTCCACTTCATCATCAAGATCAATCTCAAAGATTTGCTCTTGTAGACCTTCTGCCCGACATTGTCTGTGACACAAGGGCATCCAAATTATTAATTAAACTACTTTTAGTTTAAATTTCTTAATACCACACCTTTTAAACACTGGCTTCTGATTGGTTGCTTTCAAGACTGTGAACTTTTCCTTAATGACACGCAATAAACTTTAACAGACAGTACATGTCTTGAGTGATTAAAAAACTAAATAAGAAAATGTCTTCCAGGAAATTCCTTTTTTTGAAAAACATACATGTATAAGTGATCAAAACGTTTTACAAGAGTATGGAAAATTTCCAAAAGTGTTCGAAAATGTTGGGAAATCTTTAAAAAATATATTGTCTGAAACCTTTGGAAAATCATAAAATTTATTAATCAACAAGTTAAAAGTAACTACCAGCATATGCTGTGTACTTGTTTTTAATGGAATGCCAGTTTGACGTGTGGGATGGAATACACTACAACAAGAATTTATCATTAATATATTACAGAGATTACAAGTCTTCCGAAATGTTTGGAAATCTTCCAAAATATCTGAAACCTTTGGAAAATCACAATTAAACCATCAAAACTAGTCAGAAAATCTTCGAAACACTTCAGGAATGTGTTGGGAACTTGTCAAACCAAAATTACAGTGAAAAATGTGGAACAAACTACTATAATTTTACCTTTGGCATATGGTCCGAAAAAGTCAGAAATGAGGAACTGTGGAAAAAGACAGGGTGGGAAAGAGTGGAGGTGCAAATTCTATGCCGCAAATGGGGTTGGATCGGCCACACACTGCGTAAACCAGTTGATAATGTCGCAAGACAAGCACTAAGATGGAACCCCCAAGGAAAGAGAAGACCAAGAACCACATGGCGAAGATCCACAGAGCAAGAACTTATAAAAGGCTACGGGAAAATCCTGGATCGAACTTAAAAACCTAGCAAGACACAGAGGGAGGTGGAGAACCATTGTACATGACCTATGCACCTCATGGCGCTAAGGGTCGATGCATTTTATCTAAGCACAATAAATCATTAAGAAAGTTAAACCAACTGTAGAAAGCTTTAATAGGGGGATCAAATTGATCCCCACCCCTCCATTTCTTTAACCTCAAACTTGTGCTGTTTGATCATGTTCCAAAAGCTTTTAAAAACTTAAACTGTTCCTCGACTGGCCACTAATAAGACGAAAACGGCACTGATGACATTATCATTGTACTGTAAGTCATGAAAGTTGTTTGACTTTTGCTAACTTTTTGAAAATTTGTATAAAAGATTACAACTAAACAGTGTTTTTCTTAAGGCTTGGGAAATGGGGTACAGTAAGTGGGAAAGCAGGTACACCTGGGTTGGAAGTCATCAAGCGCCGAAGGTGCAAGCATCCAGAGGTGTTTGGGGCATCCCTCAGAACATCTTTGAAATTTAGAGTCCTGGAAAAAGATGCAGTTTTCTGCATCTGGTGACTCTAAAAAATTTTGCCAGACGCCATTGCTGGGGAAAGGCGGTACAGCTACGGGGGAACGATGGTACAATGTACTGGTGAACCGGCCCTAAGAAAAACACTGCTAAATGTTCAATTTTTATTCTTTTAGTTATTTCATACAGTAGTTTTAGCCTATGAAACAATGTTACCTAGTAACTGTTTAATCTAATAAATAAATGAATCTCAAAATTAACCAAAATCAAAAACGTCGAAATTCCAAGTTGCATATAGCAGGTGAAAAACAAGTAAGGCAGTCATTTTGGAATTTTCAGTTGTTACCATGGAAACAGAAGCTAATTAATTGACCATTATTTGTACAGATTACATTAATGAGTGGATCATAAAATGTCATGTACTAATTACATGCCAAAGGGAATGCACTGATTCCTAACCATTTGGAAGATCATGAGGGGGTCAATATGACCCCCTTCAAGAGTTAATTTGTGTTTGGCAAAAGAGCTGACAGAAGCTTTCTAAAGCTAATAGCTGAACAACAGCCTGGTTGCAGTACCATGCTCTGTATGTTGAACACACCAATAGTTAAGCCAATCAAAGTTCTGAAGTGTTGGCTAATTATGAGTCAAAGTAATGAACCTTTCAGCTACTCACCCAAACAACAACAGTACAAGACAGTACACTAAGCTACTGTAAGTTATAGTAATACAATTTACTTCAATGTACTGTACACAGATTAATACTAACTGTACAAACCATCTTTACAACCTTTCTACAATGTTATGTAAGTGCTATAGGTGACACAGGGTGTCTGAGTTCTTAAAGTATAAGCCTTCACAATGTAAAATGTAAACAAATGACAAATAAATGAATACTTAATACTGAAAAGTAACCAACCTTGGCAGTTTAAAGTAACTACCAGCATATGCTGTGTACTTGTTTTCAATGCAATGCCAGTTTGACGTGTAGGATCGGATACACTACAACAAGAATTTATCATTAACATTACATAACAGAGATTACAAAGTGCAGAATTAAACTGACAATCATACAATGTTGTTAAGCATGGAAAAAAATTATGAAGAACAGTTTTGTATAAACTGGTTATGCAAGCAAGCAAATTATTTATACTTACATAAAGTACCACCTGACACACAGAACTGTAGATACTATTAAATTAATACTGTTTTGTGACAGTAATCTTATAGTAACAGCAACATACAGAGCACATGCAGTGTTGTGACTGTGATCGCAACTGACTGCACTGAACATTACAGTATTGTAACCATAGTGAGCTGCCTGTTCAAAGTTGATCGAGGCATGAACTAATAAGATCTTTCAATAATAATAAGATCTTTATTGAATAATACTCACAACAAACATGTGGGTTTACAATTAGTAAAATTAAACCAATACTATACAATGCTAAATCTAAATAGGAATAACTATATAAATACAGGACTATTTAATCTATAA
>JAOBYE010041011.1:0-22182 GCA_025403585.1 Parazoanthus swiftii | reverse complement strand
AAAACAGACTAAATACATTTCCAACAAGACGACAGCATGAGAAGTTACCATATGTAAATAATCCGTTCTTGTTTTCTAATTTAGAAATAAATATTTTTTAGATTTACTGCTAAACTCGCAAAAAGACATAAATCTTAAAGACTTGAAGACCTTACTGTGACACAGCAAATGGTCCGAGCTCTAGGGCTCCACAAACTGTTTGCTCAGGGCTCCAGACAGGAAAAATTTGCAGGATCCGGGCTCCACAGCTATAAAACACAGGGCTCCAGGGCTCCAACGACCCCCCCCCCCCCCTTTGGGACCCGTCAATATGTATAAACCTGGTTCACTCTTTCGCAAATTGCACCTTCCAAATATTATAAATCAGGACCAGAATATAACTGAGGTTAAGTAGTAGTTTTGGCGAATGTCAAGGCAGAACTTCGCCAGAAGTAGATCTGAGATGCGAGTGCGATCTGAGTCAGTCAACATCAGCAGTTTCAAATGGGTCTACTACTTCTGCTAAACGAAAAGCCTCTTCTATCGGAAATGATAAGGCTACAAAGTAAAGAACAGCTCTGAAACGATGCTGCTAAAGCTGCTAGCGAAAGGAAAACAGCGCTGATCGCTAAATTGATTGCCCGCCATTTTAGATGCTTAGCGGCCACGCTTGACAATTCGGAAACCTCACCCCAGTACCCCGGGGTCTTAAATAATGCATGTTTGGACCCCGGGTAGGCGGGTTACCCCACCGACCCGGGGTCTCCCGCTTCCATGTAAACAGGCCCTAAGTTCGCTTGCAAACTTGGATTTCATATTAAGGACAAGAATACAATGAACTTGCTGTTGTCTCCAATACTTGATGTTACTTGAGAGGAGACAGTGCGGCTTACCAAAGCTTTTGTCGTTCAGTTTCCCTGCCGGTCTCCGAAAACAGACTGCTATTTATTTGGGTAACTTAAACTGACTAAAGAGTTACCGTAGGGAATTTAAAAAACACTTGGCTGCTGTTAACTAAGACTGAATTATGACCATTGTCTTTGAGGACTTCAATGGCAATGGAAGCCGGCCTTAATAGGAGATCACCACCATCCAGCCCTGTTGCCTGCTGGTTGTCACTCAAGTGAAATAAAAAAAAACTGGAAACTTTATAAACTACAGCGATACTGATTTGTGTGACTACATGCAACAAAAAACAACTTTTACTTCAACCATTCTAGACACTATAAACAGTGTGATGGGCTGCAAAATCAGCTTTCTCTTCGTTTTTAAGGTAACAAAGGCTGACACCAGCTTCTTTTATATGCAAGAAACGTCGCTTTGGTTGGCGCACTTATCTGAGGGTTAAGAAGCACTTGAGAGACTGCACGAAAACCAACCACTTTGAAAAAGAAAAACTGACAGGACTTTACGCCTACGGGTTAACTGAAAGTTTTCTCTGTGGGGGATGGTTTGATCATTCAAGACCAGATGGGTCGTCATTTTTAATATAAATAATGGCATTTAAGTTTTGTTCGAAATAGCACCCTCGGGGCCAACAAACGCTCAATTAGTTGCCAAGTGGCACGCCAAAGTACAGAAATAGAGAGTTTTGTTGATAGCCATTGTTGAGTTTCAATTTAAATGAAATTTAATTTGGTGGTATTTTTCGGGTTCGTTGTTCGTCTACTCCCTTCAGCTAGTCGAGAAGTGTGTGAGTAATTCGTCCCCAGCAACGGTTTAAAGTCCTTGTCGGTCGAGTCCCCAGACAACTCAGTCCTGTCGGAAAGTTTGGAGAATCAACCAAGACTTAAATTAGCAGTCTCAGATATCTAACTGCGACTGATTCAACCTATTCGACACGTTAATTATCCCTTTGCCGATGACTACACTCTTCAGGTTTTTCTTATTATATATAAGAACCAGTAAAATTTGCTCAGGCTCAATGTTCTTATTTTTTCGGCAATTGCAGCCTCCAAAATCTTCATATTTTGTTCTTAACGGCTATGTCTTCCGTAGGAGGTTAAATTCGCCTAAGACTTGGTAAGCTGCTTTTGTGCACTGTTTCACAAGAAATGTGAAGTGGCTTTTGCAAGACAAACTGTTTTTAAAGTCCATGGGTGCTTTATCGGAGAGCTGAGTACTGTCGGACTACTGTAGTTCAACATTGTACACTTGGATAAATTTTTGATTCAGCCTCAGTTTGTTCTTGTTATGTTCTCGTTTTTCGGGCAAACTCAGCCTCAATGTTCTCATTAAGTTTGTTCTTAATAAAAAGAGAGTGTAAAGATTCCTGTTGTGGCTAGGTTCCAGAAGATAACTTCTTACAATGAGCCAAATAACGCTATCTAGAAATTTGTTTGTTTTGGAACTGAAAACGAAACGTTGTTATTATCAATCCGGTGATTTTCCTGCCTTAATTGACGACCCTACATCGAAATTCCCAAATATCGCTCGAAAGCCCCCATTTTCGGACGTCTAATGAACACTTGAACTACCGTGCGTTCTACGAACGGGCAGCACGCAAGACTGAAAGTTGTGCAGCTACTAAACTAGGTATGTTTCAACAATTCAAGTTTAGGCAGCTGCGTCAATATTAGCTTATTGTGAAGCGAAGGAGCAATTGTTAAGCTGATCAAGTGTCAAAATAAGTTAAGCCTTTCATTTTAAGGAATGTAGTAAGTATATTAGTTCGACAAGAATGTACCGTTCAAATATTCAGCGCATGAATGACCGCTGTCTCCCAACTCATCAAGTGCTTAAAAGCCGTCTTAATAGTGCTTATAAAATTATAAACTTTGGCCCTGCCCCCAGTAATATTATCTCTTATCCTACCCCATTACGCACGCGCTCTGTGTTAATTGATCATTCAGATATTGGGCTTGGTTACCTTGGCCTTGGCATTACCTTGGAATACGAGCGGAACTGAAAAGGAAGGAAGTCGTTCGGAATCGGATATGTTGTACCAAATAAAGGATCCTCCTCAGAATAGTTCCAAAATTTCACGTCACGACAGAGCGAAAGAGCTGGCCCTTTTATAGCTAACAACATTCAGAGGAAGCCCAACTGGCCCCGCTGAACTGCCTAGAATTTGCTATGGTGTTTTCTTCAGCCAAATTGAAAGGAACTGCCTAAAGTTGTTTTTTAACTCGTTAAAATAAAAAATAGAAAATTAAATGGAAGTTTATCTGTTTGAAGATTACGTGAGTACAAGTTGATTATTGAATTAGTTTTATTACAGTTCGTTACACTCGCGGAGCAGGGAAAAAAAGTTTTCAAACAAGAGATTGTTGCCCCTCCACAGCTCATAGCTGGTACACTGAGTGGCAGAACACCAAAATTTTTACAGGTGCTGATCTAAGTGTGAAGTTTTAAAATCAAACAGTTAACATACAAACTGAATCACCAGATACATTTCTAGAAAAATCACACAATCGTCATTTAGGTGAATAAAAGGCCACACACGACAGTGCAAGACGTGACTAACTGTTCCGGTTTTTGCCCATTTTTATATGCACTTGACTATAGCAGATTAGGTAAGAGTGGTTGAAAGACCCATAGCTTTATTTCTGTCACTGAGTGTTCGCAAAGCACGTACACATCCACGTGATAGAAGTGTTCTGACAGAGTTTTAAAAATGTAAATGTTCTTTCAGTCTATTTTGTCGTAGCTTTCGATGCTTAATAGGACTTACGTGAAAGCAATGAGTGAACTATTAACCAAATACAGGACGATACATAACGGCTCACCTGACAATTAAAATAATATTATACCTTATAAATAACTGATTTGGATTTAAACCAGGTAAGATGATACACAAAGAAGGTTTACATCTTGCCTTGGAAAAGGCCCTGGGGTAAATATTTTAGATTTAAAGCAAGAGCAGTTCAACTAAAGCTGATCAAAAACCAGATTAAAACCCCATGACGATCCGGCTATTAAGTGACATGTTCCCTAATAGACAACTAGGAACGTGCTTCGAAGGCTTCCGCAATTGAACTTTACAACCTACTGCCGTGTTATACCTATGACCACCTATGTACCCATGAATTTTTCTTTTGTTCTCCTAAAACAAGCCTGGTACACTCTTTTTTTTTGTTAAGAGCAAACTTAATTAGAACATTGAAGCTGAGTTTGCCCGAAGTTCGAAAACAAGAACAAAATAAGAACAGACTGAGGCTGAACCAAACATTTATGCAATTTTACAATGTTGACTGACTGCAGAAGTCCTACAATATTCAGCTATC
This sequence comes from Parazoanthus swiftii, assembly GCA_025403585.1. Lineage (NCBI taxonomy): Eukaryota > Metazoa > Cnidaria > Anthozoa > Zoantharia > Parazoanthidae > Parazoanthus > Parazoanthus swiftii. The sequence goes on along the minus strand of JAOBYE010041011.1, from coordinate 17,977 downwards.
CGATAACGCACCCATGGCATTCAAAAATAGTTTGTCTTGCAAACGGCATTTCGCATTTCTTGTCAAACAGAACACAGAAGCATCTTACCGAATTTTAGGCAAGTTTAACCCCCTACGGAAAACATGGCCGTTGAGAACAATTCAACAAAACAAGAACATTTTGAGGCTGAAATTGCCGAAAAAACAAAAACATTGAACCTGAGCAAAATTTTACTAGTTTTTATTTTTAAAAAAACCCGATGAGTTTACGAGTCAGGGCTTGTTTTGAGTGACCTTTCACTCCATTCGTGATAGAAAGGGGGGGGGGGGTCTGCACGGCACATTTCAAGAATCGAAAACGTGCCAGATTTTTGTTTGTTTGGGGCTTGGAATTGGCCAATTAACTGACCAGCCATTAGTCAGTAGATGTTGTGAAAATGACAAGAGCTTCCTTGAACAACTTTCTATTTACTATTGCAACAGTGGTACTTGAATAAAAGTTATATATTTTACTGTTGTATTGTGTTGAAATTCATCAATGATAATAGTCAGTTCAAAAACAAAACTTAAACACAAAAATTACTCATCAAAAACAAGGTATTTTCGTCTTTCTTCACTTTATTTTTCTCCAAACCCAACTATTATAACTTATTGTGTCGCGCAAACAAAAGAATAGTTGGAGCAGCTACAGACAACAGAAATTATGTTTCATTTGGTGGCGGCACCTGTTGTTAGTGTTTTTTTCACACTCTATTGTTCAAGTATTGCTGACCTCGTGGCGAACAAACGAGGTCGCGGTCCTAATAAACTCTTTTACTAAAGCTTAATAGAAAAACTATCAACACCGTTGGAAAGAACGTGTAAAACCTAGCAAAAATACCAATTTTTAGATCGCTACCATATTAGAGGTGAGGTTAACGCAAGATAAAAACCAATTTCTATTAAGACATTTGTGTGGCCGCAATATGCAAATCCTGCACCCCAGGAAAGTTAATTTACAATAGCTTCACATCTATACACGATAGCAAGCTAAATCTTGGCTTATTTTTGCTTATTTTTTTTACATGCTTGTACTTTCCAACAGTGTCGCGGGATAGTTTTCAATCGCACTTGAGTATCAGAATTTTACAAACATCAGACCTCGTCTATTGCATGCGTATTGGCGATCGGCTCACGGATTCGCCAGTCTTTTTCATTTTCAAAACTTTTGCCTAAAAAGTAAGGTTAAGACAGCGAATGCAGGGGGAATTCAATTATCGGTCAGTCCTTGTAGGAATTTTCATGTCACCCCGAAATGAACCAAGCACGCGAAAGATTCAATTAGTCCCAATCAACAACACTGCCCACGCAATAAAGTAGTTATGTAACAGTTTTGCAGTTCATTGGATTGACGTCAAGAGAGAATCGCTCGCGGTTATAAAAGTTAACTTACTCGAACCACTTTGTACAATAAAACACCGTGACGTGCTTTATTATCAACCATCTCTTCGGTTACAAAGCACTAAACAATGGCTGGCAGCTTCTTTGTCGTAAAAGCTTTTAATTTGCCCTCTACCGGCAACTATTACCTAATGGCTAGGAAGCACTTAAAATTGTTAAGCTCTTGCACGAAAACCTGAGCACTCCAACTAATTCAATGCTGTTTTATACGGATCAAAGTTTTTGCTGCGGGAGATGGGTTCCCCATTCAAGAACTGGGTTGATTCTCTTTAATTTTTTTTAAATAAAAACAAATATTCAGTTTCGTCCGAAGTACCAGAATGGGCGAAACACCAATTTACTTGAAGAGTGCCAGTACAACGAAGTGAGAAATATGTCTTAGCAAGTATTAGTATATGCGTATAGAGAGTTTTACTTTAATTGATAGTGACAATGGCACAGCTTTCAAATGAAGTATTCTGTATGTGCGAAAAGCGTGCAAATAGTTCAGTATTTTTGTCATAGAAACTTAATGAACTATAGACAAACGTGGACAACGATTGAACGCCGCGCCTCGTCCGTAGTTACTGCAATTTACTGTGAAAATTGAGTGTAACATCATAATCTGCTTTATGGGAATTATGGCTTAAGCCTTGGCTAAATGGAACCACAGATAGATTTACACGTAAATGCGAATTTGAATTTTTTCTCAGTTTCAATTATGCTTAGTTTATCCATCAACTTTCAGGCTTTGCCTTCAGTACACGGACACGAGTCGAGCTTGCTGGCCGATCGACTTTGAACGAGCTCAAAACCCCAGTGGACTTAATCAGTTCTCGACTTGCGAGACCCGGCATGGTGTTGGAAAGCAATTTCTTGCGGACATGAACTGTTTAACACCCCCAATCGAAACGTAGTTGCAAGTTTAAAAAGAGGGCAAATTTGGAAGAGTAGCGGGCAGAAAGAAAAGGTTTACAAAAATCCCCGACAAGAATCAGATGAGACATCCAAAGAATCATTTTCTGCCCCAGATCGTTCTCGTTTCTACGCAAGGAAAAGGTGACAAGTACTTCTAAATTCGAATAAAAGGGGTGCAATTAACAAGAATCAGCTTCGGTATCGGTGAGCTCAATAAAACAAATAAAACCCACCAAGTCTGCATCCTATAAAAACTGTTAGTTACGCAAACGAAACTCACTAAAGACAAGAAGTTTCTAAAATAAAATTCATAGTGAAATACACGTAATAAACTATACAATTTCTTCTTTTAAGTTGACTTTTTATTTCTTAAATGTTTCTTCTGGTTTGATTAGTTATATTTCTATATACAGATGAAGTATTCATTACAAAACCAACTATTTACAAACGGCATTCCTTTGGGTTCATATATTTACACTTTAAATCTTTATTTTAATAAAACGTTAAAAAAACGCCCTTTAGCTTCTTTCAGTCTGCATGATATGGTCGCATATGACAAAAACCTGGTTGAAATGTTTCCGTGAAAAACTCTATGCACGCAGTTATGACAACAAGAGTAAGCATGGCTGAACACGAGTGCAAAGAACATAAAATTTAAAAAAAAATTACTATCCACCAGACAATCAAAAACTTCCCAAATGCTTTCTAAAAGCTGGGAAGATAAACTTTTTCTTACCATCAATAATGTCTTACAAAATACATTTGCTTTCTTTCTAAGTTGGCTTTGTTGCACTTGAAAAGACACTCCCACAAAATACATTCCTCACGCAAAATTTGGTTTGGTTTCAAACAACATTAAATATGAAAGGGAAATGTGGAGTTTGAAACTGCATTGATTGAACGTGACTGTTAAAGCAAGTAATGTGGAAGGAAAACCTAGTTCAGATCATTCTTGGAATGCTTGAAACTGGGCACTTTTTAATACAAATCAAGTACAAAAACTTCTCTAGACAACTAATGTACTTATCTTGCTTGGCAAATATATTTTACATTAGAACAGTTAATCACAGTCCTGCGTCAACACAACATCATTGTAAGCAAAGTGTCTAGAGGCCTCTGATGTTCTTGAGCCAGACGCTGTAATGCAAGACATCGGGGAAACCTTTGAAGGTACCATACAGATCAGAAGTGTTTGTCTGTCCAAAATCTTACATGATCGCTCTTAGCAGGTGACTTTCTGTGTCTATAGTTCTTAATTAAATGTATTATTTAATGTGTAACTATCTATTTAGATTCTTTGCAACAAAAACATTTCCATCTTCCCCTTGGAAGAGGGAGTAGTCTTTAGCAGAGAGCGGTTGTCCCTGATCATCTCTCAGGCTCTTCAGAACATCTCTTTGGAGTTCTGTTACCCTGTCTTTTAGTGCAATGTTTTCAGCTTTCAATTTCTTTCTTTCATCCAATATTTTTTGCTTCTGGGCTTTCATCTGCAGTACTTCTTCTTCCAGGCTGTCAATAACTTCAAGCTTTCTCTTGCGGCAAGTTCTTGCAGCCTCCTTGTTCTTTCCACGGCGACGCAGATCTCGGGCATACTTTGCCTCAACTTCTGACAACTCCTCTACAAAAATGTTGAATTCATCAACGGGCATGTTAATGATTCTATCATCACTGTATTCAAGTTTGGCTGGTCTTTCCAGAATAGCAACAGATTTGGCCCCATTTTTAAATTTCTTGACAGCAGAAAGGGTTTTTGTTGGTGTTGCTATGTTCCTTGTTACCAAAGCAGCTTTTGTGACAGTAGACAAGTCTTCACTTTTCACATTAGCTGTAGATGGTGGCACAAGATCCCTGGATTTTGGTGTGTTGAACGTGGGCAAGAGAGCAGAACCTGCAAAATGAGTAATTTTGTTTTTCAGTAAAAAGTTATCATTGCACAAGTTGTAAGTAAACAGAGGGCCTGAAATAAAATATTCTGTCAGATGCACCAGTTTTCCATATGTTTCTCTTCTTAGCTTCAATATCATCTGCAGCTACTTTAAGTCAAATTAAAAGTCGTAATCGGTGTGTTCAAGCACTGCATACTATAAAATGCTTCGTTGAGCAAGTGACTACCCACTGACACTCGAGGACCATACATCGCATGACATGATTTATTGAACACTGTGTACAAAGGGCGACTGAATTGTATGGGCAAAGCCTTCGCCCACCAAGTTTTGGTAAGACAAACAGTATCACAACGAGGAAGTCACGAAACACCAGTTTCTAAGCTTTGTTCTACATTTTTAAGCAACATACAAGTCGAACTGAATCGTAACTTGTTACTGGCAGAGTTGTAAACACTTATATGTGATTTATAGCGCTCAAGTCACAGTCGACTGTACACTGTAAACTAATGAAACTTAAGCATATCTAGAACGATCTCCTAATGAGTCTCTGAATTCAGTAAAATTTAAACTTTATTGAGATACCGCCATTAAAGACAACAATATCGGAGTTCATTTCATAAAGCGCTGCTTCTAAATATGTCATATCTTAAAAATAAAAGTCACGCATCATGGCTTGCAATTGAAGTAAATTGAGCTGTTTTAAGAAGGTTTGACCCGAGAATATCAAACAGTTCATCACGAGAACATCTAACAGGAAATTCCCGTTTGAAAGGCGCATTTTTAGCTATATGGCTATTGAACCCCCAAGAAATAAAGATTGAAAGTACTAAAATGCTTTATACAACAAAATTCAGTCTCACACCTTTACAGTCATGTAATTTTTTTTGATACTGTACGGGAAATAATACATACCAGATAATTCATCCTGTAGGCCAGCTCTGCTTTCATCAAGATGAGATTGTTCAACAGGTCTAAGGATATCGAGAGGGAGGTTGAAATCGTCTGCCCATGTGCTGGCTAGTGGATCCAAATCAAACTCGTTGCTTAACGTCAAATCGGGGTTTAACACGGTGCTATTTGTGCTTGGTGCAGGACTTGCCCAGTCGATGGAGTATGGGTCAAATGGCAATTCGTCTTGAAAGTTGTTCTGAAGACCAGTTTGCTCGAGAGTGCTTTTGTGATTCGGATCGCGGTAGAACGAGTTGTCCTCTAAGTAGCCAGCTCTGTTGTCCAGGTCAACTCCATTAGTGAAGGGGCAAGATGACCCGAATCGCTGGTCAGATAGAGGACTAAGAGGTTCGGACTTGATGGGCAATGGAGGCGCAACAGGGAACTGATCTGAAGGCGGAAAATTGCCGAGATCAAAGTCTTCCTCAAAAGAGTCCAAGAGCAATTTATACAGCTCTGGATCTTCAGTAGCTGGTGTGAATCCTGAAGCACCGAACTGGGACAAATCAGTCTGACTTCCATGAACACTCCCTTGAAAGCTATCACGAATTGGCGACGCCGAGGAAGTTGACGAGGGAGCTGGACTCAGAAGGCTATGGTCAGAACTGTATCCACTATCTGTGTCAACATGGAATTCATTCTGGCTTGAAATTCCTCCATGCATGTTGACAATCTCTTCATGTCGACCACGATAATCGTGCCATTTTAGCAGATCGGCTAAGTAATTCGGGTTTTGATCGAAAGCAGCTGTATTGTCCTTCGGATTTATGTTCATGAAGTCGACAGGCGAAGAGGTACCATACGCTGGAGTGTATGGACCAGTCCAGTTATAACATCCAGGCACTTCTTGTAGCTGTTCAGTTGGATTCTGCAGATATTGCTGCAAGTCAGGTCTTGTCACAGACAATAACACCGCTAGCTGCATGAGAGCTTCGGAATTGAAATACTTTTTCCCCACTGCCATGTTTGCGTGTTGGATGGAAAAATTAAGAGCTTAGATGATGAATGAGAACCCTTTGTTCGCAAATGTGGTTAAATATCTGATTGTCGAGTAATTTGCCTTTACGGAGGACGTTGCTCTGGCTCGCTAAAGGTTTAAATGAAAGATGACAAATTCATCCAAAGGCTTAATACGAACTGTTCAAAATCGAAGGAACATATGATAATTATACGGTCGTGACTCAGCAAAACTCTTGCCAGTGTAGTATTTCCGTCAAGTTACGTAATGATTTTCAAAGTGGCGAGAACATTCCGTACTCGTGATTGGCTGTTTGGCATTTTTTATTAAACTGACCAATCACACAAGGACATTTTTGAAGTGGGTAAAATGTAAGGAGCGTTTCGATGACGTCATTTACTGGCACGAGAAACAAACAGCTGATCCTTGCGTCACTCCATATATTTTAAGCCAGCAAACACTAGCTGGTCAGTGGTTTCGTTACATGTCCAATATGGCGTCCGGAAAACTCTTCAAGAATGAAGATAGACTTCTTGAACAGGCTAAAAGAATACATTCACAAGGGAAGAAGATCCCAAGTATTAACAGAAGAAAGAATGCTCTTGTGTTTTTTGGACTACTGTCCTCAGTCATTGGGATATGTATCCTTTTAAAGGAAAAATGTGCGGGTTTAATACTGTCTGTTACACAACTCTCTCGGAACCAGCCTTAACCAGAAAGCAGTACTTGATTGAGCACTAAGCCAGTATTAAGTAATTGAATGATAATTGCCCCCAAAGTATGTAAGGTAACTGCACCTGAAGAAACTTGTCGATTTATTTTTTGCTAAAGTTAAGCTTTTCGGGATGCCACTCAAAATGTGTGTCGCTTCGGTTATCAAAATGTGCATAGCTCAAAGCAAATTCAGATGCATATTGGTTGATATCAATTCAATCTAAACGTTGCCGGCTTAGGAAGGCATATATTGTTCTTCCTCGGAAACTAGTTTTGTAGCTATAAACATATTGCTCTATTTCTTCAGTTCCCGTGTCAAGTGTTACACTTGCCAAGCTTGGTTAGAATTTCGTCATCAAGCATAATCACCTTTGTCTGTTAAGATTAGCATTTCCCGTCGACGCCTCGCCTAAATTGCCTTGACTATTAACATTGGGTATTATCGGATAACTGACGGCAGGCAATGAACTGTGTCTTTCAAATGTAGTTTATCAAAAAAATATTTTGCTTTATCATACATGTACATGTTCGACTTGTAAACACAAATGTTTCTTATTTTATCACTATATTTGTAACCTGAATAAAATACTTTAAATCACCTTAAGTTCACATCATATCTATGCTTACACCGAGTGTTGAACTAATCTAGCATTTAATTAATATTATTATCAAGATACGCAGGATGAGGAGGGGATTTTGCTCTGAAAATGAAATTTTGAGTCAAACTGTTACACCCTCAGGCAATAATTCAGTTCAGACTTTGTACCATAACGGTGATAGAAAAAGTAAAATCCTAAGTTAACAAAAATTCCCAACCATAAAATGAAAAAATGTTTTCTCATCCCTCCCCTCAGGCTTAACATTTATAGGTACACAAGTTCAGGATGCAGATTGCATCAAATATTGTGTAATTTCCTAGTAAAGGAAATAATATTCAGTTTGTTTGATCACCTTTGTTCCTTAACAAGATCAAAGATACTTATTCCATGTACTCAATAAAAATGGACAAATTTGATTTTGATGACTAGGCAGTAGAATCAGCTCATCCTGGTTTATGAAGATGCAGATATAAATAATGACTATTGGAATTGAACACTGTACTAGGATTAACAAACTGCAGTCACTATTCTGTACAATTTACTGGTCACAAAGATGGATTTTGAAAGTCAACTGCTTTATGTTAAAACCTGGCAAACTTGATCCCAATGGGCTGATGGGAAGCAGTGCTTATTTTCTTCAGCAATCCCAAGGAAGAAAAAAATATATTTTGCTGTGTGCACAATGTTCCTTCTTTTGGTCATCTATTTGTGTTACAACTTAGAAACTTTGACAGTTCTCACAACTTGTTTCAAGAGCAAGTTTATGGAGTTCTGCAGTGGAGGTGTCACTATGTAAAAATAGTTGTTTGCTTCATTCAAGAAAGCTGAATACATTAAAACATAAAGTCACCACACAAAAATAGTTGTTCATTTCATTCAAGAGAGCTGAATACATCAAAACACAACTGGACAGAAATAGTAATTGGCAAAAGTATTTGAACTCAATTGGATATCTGTAACTCAGTTTCACACACAAGTTGATACATGACTGTATCTCGGTTTCAGTTTAAAGAGTGAAAGTTTCTCATTGTTGTGACATAGTGCCAGTCGATGCAAATTCATAAATATTTTGAAATTTTGTGTAAACATTGGGTTGGAAGTTGATTTTGAAGGAATTTTTGGTTTGTTTGGGTTTAAATTAAATTCAAAAATAATTTTTGGAGTTAATATTTAATAGAAGAACACCCAAAGCTCATATCTGTGGCATTCGCTCACTCAGGAAGTGTTGCGTTCTAAGACTTTTTTTGCTTCTCAATTCTCTGTCCAGTCCCCCTAATCACCAACAAAATTTCAAGTACTGTAAAACACCCCTTAAATAATGAAAAGTATGTTAACTTTTACTTAATGCTTTTTGATTAGTTTAACCTACATGTAGTTGAAGTGCCATTTTCAGGATTGTATTCTTTAACTACCACTAGTGCGCATAAAAAAGTAGGTTGGTTAATTAAGAATAATGAACATACTAGACTTTATGCAGTTTTAATGGTTATACTGTAGCTGTGACTGGCAAACAAAAGGTTACACTAGCAGGTTCAATTGCCATCCTGGCAGAGGGTTGGACTTCATGCACCTTTTTGCTACACCATCCATTGACAGCGATGCTGGTCTAGTACTGTATCTGTTTGGGAAACCCTGCAGGCATCACTTCTTGATGACAGCATCACCAGCTCACACATAAATCACATATTAATAAACTTGATTGGTGTATCATAATAGAAGCAATTTCAACTAGAAGCCTCTTGGGTTACTTAGAATTCCAATTTGACATGTTTGCCTTCTTCACATGAATGTATGCTCAAAGAAGCATTACAATGATCAGTTTACCCCCAGCAGATCAAAAGCAGATATAGGTGCCGTTGGCAGCTGCAGTCCATGTATACTGGTCAGTGTTCGAATTTAAGGATTTTCAGTATGTTGTCCAAAGGGCAAGTAGATAATTTTGCATTTTCAGTTGCCCGTGAGAATTTCGACTTGCCTGCCTTATTGTTTTCTTTCGTTAAGGTACAATGCATATGTTGATAAAACGGAAGGGTTAACTGAAGTGTTTTAGGGTGATAGCTGGTGATGCAAAGGAAAACAAATTAACAAGCAAACTGTGACCTTAATGTAAATCTTGAAGTCAAAGATCTATATCACACACATCGCATTCAAGCACTCCTGTAACAGATTTCAACTCCACGGAGCTTGATGTAGCCTCGCTAAACAACTATAAAATCCAGTTCAAATTTCTTTTATGACTAAAAAGTATTTATAGGTACTTCATGATTATCGACTCGAGTTTAATAAGTTGGATTTGTTGCTTCACTCATCAAGCCATCACTGACAGAGAGCAATTTGTTGTCAAAACTAATAATTTGTTTTCAGTATCAGTAACATTGATTTTATCATAAACAAACATGGGAAAGGAAGAAAACAATTTTAGACTTTTTTAGCAAGAATCAATGTTGCGTGCAGTCTTGGCACAGAGACTGACACACTGCGGCGCTGCTGTTCAGTTAAATGTGGCCTCAAAAAAGTGAGCAAGTGATCACATTAAGGTTTTTTTTATACTCAAACCTGGACTTCTTGAGGCAACAGGGTTCTATTTGCATCTGAAATTTGTTTTACGTTAAAAGTTTGTTGCCCCATCGGGCAACTAATGTTACAAAAAATTGAATTTTTGTTTGCCCATTTAAAATTCTATTTGCTGCGGGCAAACGGGCAACTGTAAATTTCGAACACTGCTGGTACTCATTTTACTAATCTCGGGAACCATGGAAAGCTGAGTGAACTTTAGCAGGAAAGAAGGTGAACCAAATGTTCGACCCTCAACCAGGTCAGGGAAGGAACCCAGGACCTCAGGGCTGGGAGGCAGAGATCTTACCACTGCGCCAACACCTCTACAGTTGAACAACTGTGTACTTACTTGGTGAAGGAGCCTAGCTGTCCTGACCAACAAAAATTAAGTCTAATTGAAGATACCATGCAATAAATATTCTGTCATTTTATTATTAAACCAACTGTACAATGAAGATTTTTCCTTAGTAAAACAAGAAATACACTGTCACAAGTCCACATAATGAATACATGTACCTGTAGAACAGGTCTGGAATGAAAAGATTACCAGCTAAATTAATTAGCTAATACATTGGTTTGGATACATACCAGAGAACTAATACAATGCTTTGTTTGAATACAATTCTATTTCAAATAATACCCCTGATATGTTTCAAAACAGATTTTATAACTTTCATTCAGATACAGACTTGCAGTGACATCCATATCAAAGGTACTCGAAACTTTCAAGTACATACTATAATGTATAAACATGCATAAATGTATCCTAGTCTGCAAGTACAAGTACACCATACCTGTAAATATAGGTACTGACACTAAATACCAAATTTTGGTTCCAGTATAAATTTTATAGTAAATCTGCAACAATGATGGTTTTCACCAAGTGACATAAACCTCAAACCTTCTAATCAGAAAGTGTAACCATTTGTCATCTGCTTTGTATCAAGTGATACATATAGTTACTTAACATGCACTTTCATTTCGTGACATCTGGAAAACAGGAAGTACTATTTTTGTTTTGCAATGTACTGTACATAGTGTTTTTAGCAACACTTCAAATGAAAACGGTGTCCCATTATTCAACAGAAAACGCCGATGTGAGTGTTCTTGCAAGTTGTATTCATTTAGATATTGCATGCATCTTTACACTCAAGCATGTTTCTTTAATAAATTATCGTGCATGTCCAGATATATTCATTTTAATTATTAGTTGGTTAATGGATGCTGTAGTCTTGACATTTTTTTATAAAACTATCTGGGTCATTCAGAAAAATATAGACACTCTTCAAACATTTACAAAGCTTCAGATGTTTCCAGGCATGAAGTCTTCCTCAGCATCAGTAATGTCCTGTCTTTTTTCCAGTTTTGTGTTTTGATATAATCTGATACCAGGTGTTTTCCTCACTGGATGACATAGTTGGGGTGTACAACAAGATAGGGATCCTCCTCTTGAGCTGGTTCATACTCCTCCTCGGGAATTCCCCACTCCTTCAGTGACAAGATCACTTGGTCCTGGAAAAACACAATTATCCAAGTCACACATGAACAAGATGACAGGCAAGTGACACTGACTGTACTACATTATGCTAGTTACAAGCTGTGATGTGTACATGGGAGAGGGGTCAAGGCGGTCTGATATTTCCAGTTCCCATTTACCTTTCACTCTGGTTTTTGTCCCTCTCTACTCCAGTGTCCCAATCCCACCCTTCCACTCCTTGCAACTGTTAGCTAGAAGTTACACTGTTCATCAGATTTACAGCAAATGAAACTGAATTCCTTTTTCACCAGCTTTCTGTTTTCCTACTTGACCTGTACCCTTCATTCCAAGCCCCTACCCTCTTTGCTCAGGGGCTCCTGCCCCCACATCCACCCTCAAGACTGTTTTTAGATAGGGTGGTTTCAGAAAATATACAAACTTGCGTTGTTGTAGTTTCAGACTGTCTTATTCCTTGTTTGTTGCTGGCAAGGTGTTGCTCAAATGCAGAGTCTGAGATCAAAAGGTCTTGATTTGGAGTGACATATATGAACTGAGTTTTGTCTACATCCCAATCCGACTCAAATTGGAAATCTTAGTAAAGAAATGGGAACAGAAAGGTGTTATGGAATCACTCCACCTGGAAGAAGTAGAATTCTTGTTCCATGAGGAAAGTGTCTAAGTGTCGTACAGTAGTAAACTTGAACTGTAAAATTTACTTGTAGAAGACACTTTAAAGCACCTTGTGCATCACTTCCTAACTAAAAGTACATGTACAAATGTATATGCAAATGTGGTCCCCATCCCTAAAATTGTAAACAAAAATAAAATTTGCTCAAACTTACAACATTAATAAGTTTGTCAAGGACTTTGTCAATGAGGAACTTTTTCTGAGCTAACTCCTCCTCATTCTCAATCTCATCTGCAATCAATTGCAGGTACCAGTTAACAACATCTGTGCGCCGCAAACCAGCCTCATCTGTGAAAACAAGCAAAAATCCAGATTAGTAACACTGACAATACTTTGTACTGCATTATTAAACCTGTTCATCTAAACCTGAGGGGAGTTAAACTCAGGTGATGTGGCTGAGAATTTGATACATATTTTCCCCACTCCCATGGGTTGGCAGTTTGAAAAAATGATTGGAACAGAGGACTGTTTAACCACTGCTCAAAAAATCCAGGTTTCTGGAAAATGTGCCACCTCTCCCCCTTAGGTTAATCCTATCTTACACGGGTGGGTGGGAGGCCGGGGAGAGAAGTTCCCCCACCAAATTTAACCCTCTCTAAAAACCCAACCATTGAAAGGTAGGACTCCAAAGTTTTGTGACTTTTGATAATTATGCACTCAATCAAAAAAAAATATTTCACTCTAGTTGGGCGAGGGCTAAGTTCACCAAACTTAATTCTAGTTAAATCACCTTCTCCCAGTTTACTCTCCATTGACTGCATGTAGCCAACAATAAGGTTTGAGATGCTCTTGTACTGTTCAAATTTCAGTCGCAGTTTGGGTTTTTGCATATGTGATTCTGCCTCATTCTCATTGCCATTGACCATTCCACTGCCTTGTCCACTTGGCTGTGTACTGCCCTCGTCACCTTCAGTCTCCATATCTTCATCTGATGAACATAATAATTTTTTTAAGTCATTTAAACTAAGTAATAAGTAGTTAAATTTTTACAATGTAAGTACTTAGAACGATTACAATACTTTAAATAATAGTAAAATACAAGATTTTCAAAATGGGAAAGATCAGTGGTAACATACCTTGCTCTTCTTCTTCATCATCAAACTGAATATCAGGTGTTTCAACCCTTATGATGGATTTGTTTAACAACCTAAAGGCTTCTTTTACATGCTTTGGTTGAACCTGCATGGACATAGAGCACATCATACAAGTATTAAAATAATGTGATTTAATTTAAAACATTTGTCAACAAACACACTGTCAAATTCCAGGTTTGAACACACATTTCACACTTAACTTGCAAAACCTATGACTTAAGTATTATTGGTATGAAAATATCCCAAAAATTCATGGAATAGAAGTTGCTTGCCATTAGTTTTTGGACGATAAACTCTACTTCAATTGTTTACTGAGCCTGGATTTTGAAATAAAACAATTATTGAAATCCCTTAACTTACATGTACAGGTTTCCCATGACCCAAAGGAAAAACCCATTACACAGGAACAGCTGAACCCACCTCATCTTGGCAGTAAAGTCTGGCAATAGCTTCTGACAGACGAATCATGCTTTCCAGTTGTCGGACAGTGATCCTCCACGCAGACCTTGAAACACCTGTAATAGTCCAGAAGAGGAATGGTTGTACAGTAGGTTAGTATTATGTTAGCATCAGTTCTACACGACTGTACCAGGCCATACACTTTCCTTAAATTGTGAATGGTACAGAGTCAATCCTAACATCAGCAACTAGATTCGTATTAATTAATACAATAGTGTATTCTCATCATTCTCCACATATATATATAACATCTAATGTTTTATTAAATTTCTACTTTTACTTTTAGATTGTGCACTACAACATTGCTATAATAGCTTTCATTTTTCCTCTTTCTAAATGAAATCCATTTGTAGAGATGTGCATTACTTACTAGAACTGTCCCTTTCTCGGAGATGTTTGTACTGTTCCACTATGTAGTCTTGGGACTCTTTGCTGATCTGAAAGTTTTGGATGAGCAATTCATCATTAGAACTTGGAAGTCATAAATATCATCATCACCACCATCATCATCACCATCATCATCGTCACCATCATCATCGTCACCATCATCGTCACCATCATCATCATCACCATCATCATCATCACCATCATCACCATCACCATCATCACCATCATCATCATCATCATCATCATCATCATCATCATCACCATCATCTTCACCATCATCATCATCGTCACCATCATCACCATCGTCATCATCATCATCATCATCATCGTCATCATCATCATCATCATCATCATTACCATCACCATCATCATCACCATCACATGTGTTTTGAAATAATGTTAGAGTAACTACTTACTACTGGTTTGAACTGCCTGGCAAACATGAGGTATCGCTGCACTTCATCCTGAAAAATAAAACAAATAAAGATTGGAAATCAAACTAACGTACAAAGTAGATAGGAAACACTGCTGCCAAACACCACCTGTTTCAAACAATGAAAAGCTGTTTAGGTGAAATCTGTCCCTCACCCCTCCCTCCCTGTTCCTTATTTTGCTGCAATTTCAGCAGACTTGGCTTACATGTACATGTACTTCTGCAGACACTTTTTCCACAGACTCCTCCAATCTGCAGACCTTCTTTACACTGGCATAGTAGGTGATGTACAGCCCCTGTTATGTTTGGATGTGACTTACCACTGCATACACCCTTTCCACTGACTCCTCCATTCTGCTGTGTAGATCAACAATTCTCCTTGCAATGGCATAGTCAGTGACCTCGTTACACTCATCCACCAGGATAAAGAACAAGTCAAACCTGGACATTATGGGTGCTGACATGTTCAGGTTTTGCTGCATCAAAATACAAACAGTTTTTAATGACAATCTCAAGGGTGGATTTTGATAAACTAAGGGGCATGGCTAACTCCTTACCCTCTGGGTTTGGCCCCCTTCTTTGGTGCACATATAATGGAATAATTATAAAAAAAAAAACAATTGTCTTAATCAATCCCCCTACGTCTTCCAACTATCTGGTTCCATTACATCATTTCTGAAACTTCTAGATCTTTTCTGAATCTAGTTGGTTATAATTTATTGTTTTTCAACACATAAATTTAAATCAATTCTATTTACTGAATTAATTCTTACTGACCTGCAATGACTTTGTGCGGTCATAGCTTCCATGAACTGGATTTGCAGCTGCCAAAATTGATGTTCTTGCATTTAATGAGGCCTATAGATAAACAAAAATAACCTAATATTACCTAATATTATGTATGGATATCAGTTTTTCAAACCCCTGTACTTTGTGGGAAGCATTTGATGGGTATTTGCAAATGGCCACTCCAAAGTATGTAGAATTACTTGAATTTTGATCCAAGAATAGCCACCAATAACTATGTATAGAGTCTACCCTCTGTCCCAGACTTAATTCTTAGGAAACTGAAACTTATGAAATCATGGAGTGCAATGAATCACCCTAAAACAAATCTTTTATTGTCTATTTCATCGACAATCAAACCTTTTTTATGCATACTATTTACAAGCCACTTCACCTCTGAAGCTACCCAATTAAAAAAAGAACTTCCAAATAGCTTTTACCTACAGTGACACCCTAAAAATACCTTATTTCTAATTTTATCCCCTAATAAACATAAATATAGATATATCTATCCCTTACCTTCACCCGCAAACAAATTTTTTAAAAAAGCTCTTAACTTCCTTAAAAACCCCATCCTTGCTATGCAGACCATGATTAAGTTTCATGTTATGTATTAGCTCAATCTTTTTTGACCAACACCCACAATTTTCTCTGATTACAAGGTACCAACTGAAAGTGAATATAAATTTTGCCCAGGGCTCTGTCTTTCTGTCATATGTCAAGTTGCTAACCTTAACACCAGCTTTAGTTATGGAAATAGTTTGCTGCTCCATGGCTTCATGGATTGCGACCTGATCCTTGGGATCCATCTTGTCAAACTCGTCAATACAACACACACCCTAACGAGAACATTTATGGCAACTGTTAGCACAGATTAGAATTCAGTTGAAATTATTTTAATTTGTGATAATCAAAATACAGAAAATAAAAATTGAAATCAAAGTTTCATATGTACTGTACATCACAAATTGAGTGTTAAAAGAAGAGTTAAAAGAAGAGATTGCAAGGGCAGATCCACAAATTTTGGAAGGGCAAGGGGGTAAGGGGTTCTTGGCGAGGTGATGCAACCTCCAGTTCTGAAAAGGGACAAGCAGGCTCCAAAAGATGTTTTTGTTCAGAAGCACATTTTAAAACTGCCAACAAGGAATATCGGCCCTCTCCTGAATCAACTTTGGACGGTTATTAGAACATGCAGTGAAGAAAAGAAGGACCACAGAGAGCAACCAAAACTGCCGCAAACATTCTGGATCCTACTGTCAATAAAACTGTTGATTACAAAACCTTGTACGACAAACAAGACAAGTCAAATCGTGACCCTTACATTGTCAGCCAACATGAGTGCCCCTGCCTCAATCACAAATTCAGATGAATCTTCATCTTTCACCACAGCAGCTGTCAGACCTGCAGCAGTTGAAGCTTTACCAGATGTGTACACAGCTCTCGGACTAAACTCTTCAACATGTCTGCAGCAGAAACATGTAAATTAAGACAGAATTTAGAAAAATTGTGTCAACCCTGTTAAACAAAAATCAAAAGGTAGAGAGGAGGTACAGTTCAACAGGGCTTGACTCCTCCATAAAACAGTTTTGACAAGATCTTATTCCCTTCATCAGCACCAGTCCCAGCCCATGATCAGCCCCTATTCTATTCTTGTATAAAACTCTAGATCTCTGATTATGCTCCTGAAAGTTGCCAGCTCAGGCTTTACCAGAATAACATATTAATAATTACTACTTTTAATAACATATACATATATAATTTAAGGTAAACCAGCATGACTTACTTTAGAAACTGGCTCTTTGCAGTACTTGGGTCCCCAACAATACAAACATTAATATCCCCTCGCAAACTTGTGCCTTCCAAAGTTGTCTTAGGAACTCCTCCGAACAACATCAGCAGAACACCCCTTTTGACTTCATCATTACCTGCAACATAAATCAACAACAACATTCAAAACTCCAAGACATTTAGGTACAGTAGCCTGCCAAGTGGTACATGTGTTGATGTGCGAGGATGCACAGTGCACAGTTGCATAAATAGCTGACTGGGAATGTCAATGTTTATTGTACTTTAAAAACAGAATGTGTACAGTACATGTATGTTCAATGTGTTAAGTACACACTCAGGCAGATCCAAACAAATATATTGCGGAAAAGGAGGACCCAAACCCGAACTTTAGAATAGACTATTCGTAGTTAAATGCTACTCACCATGAATAGTCGGGAACATACTGTTTATAATGTTCTGGTAAAGGTTCTTGTCCTTGCTCATCTCGTAAATCTTCTGCCACTCCTGCTCGGTCATTTGTTGTTTAATAGTCTCTGCAGTTACCTCTCCATCAAGATCTTTACCCCCAAACTGCAGTACAACCAATTTGATAAATAATAAATAAATTACAGTGCAACTACAAAAACGTGGACACATAGAGTTATTTATGAAATGTGTTTCGAAGCTGTTCAAAAACGAGATCTTAACCCACAGTCTATACCAAAAAGTGAGCTACATGTACTTTGTGGTTTCTCTGTGACCTAATATCTGACCAAGTGTGATACAATCAGTTTAAACTCAAAACTCTGCACGAACGTTTACGTGGACGTTGAACTTTGTTCAACGTAAGTCTAAACACGTGTACGGGATCTGTTGCAAGACAGTCATGAGTTCAGCACATTACTCTCT
>JAOBYE010040900.1:0-22185 GCA_025403585.1 Parazoanthus swiftii | reverse complement strand
TAGAAGCCAATAGTGCTCGACAGTGAAGGAGCGTTATATTCAATCAAGGCGGTGAAGAGCTTCGATTTGGCAGTTTTATTTGCGCGACAAATTTGTTTCGAGAGGGCCAGTGGCCCTCTTTCGTCAGGCGCTTTGATCTTAACGGGATTTAGGAAGTTACGCAGCGTTTATCAAATTGAGATATTTACATAATAATACCTAAATCCCATTAAGATCAAAGCGCCTGACAAGAGAACTGGCCCTCTCGAAACAAATTGTCGCGCAAATAAAACTGCCAAATCGAAGCTCTTCACAGCCTTGATTGAATATTATATACATGCACATATATACAAAAGGTGGACTGCAGAAAACCGAGACGTGTTCCTTGTTGAAGTCTCCATTGCAGATAGAACATAAATTTTCGAACGTTTCAAACGTTTTTCATGCGTTATATCTGAAAAACTATGTTACAAATAAGATGAAGTTAAGAAAAGTTAACAAGAAACAACGTCTTCACTTGAGGTTAAAGCCACAACGTGCTTTTTTAACATGTAAAGTTTTTATGAGCTTTGATTTTTATTGGTAGAATACCAGTTTGTTAGATATTTTTTAACTTTATCTCTTGTTAAATTTTTTAACTTCATCTTGTTTGTAATATAGTTTTTTCAGATATAACTGATGAAAAACGTTTGAAACGTTCGAAAATTTGTTTTATATCTGCAATAAAGACTTCAACAAGCCTCTCTTTGCTGCAGTCCATCTGTCACGTATATATAATATTGTAGGTTCAAGATTTTAAGCAGGGCCCCTCTGGATACCAGCCTCGTTGCTGAATGGGCCACCCTGTGGAAATAAAGTTTACTATATATATCATTATATATAATGCAATAATTGCATTAACGCATAAACAGATATATGAAACTAAATCCTGGACTCTGGTGGTATACCTTACATAGATCATGATCATTTTCCAAAAAATTTCCAATTAGTGTTTCAAAAGTTTTGTAAAAAGAATTTCTTAAGATTTCCTGTCAAAAGCTTTCTGAAAACGTTTTTGACAATTTCAGACATTTTCCAAATTCTCTGAAGTTTTCATACAGAAAACTATTTTTAATTAAGCTTTTCCAAAAACTTATTAACTTTTAGTTTATAAAACGAAAATTGAATAATATGAAAATTACAACTGCAGCTTGAAAAAATGACTTTTGTTTTCTCAAACCACATAAGAACTATTTTGCTCACTCGCTGTGCTAATTCATAAAAAATGTTGTGTTAACCACTTCAAAAGTGTACTTGTAACTTCTAGTCTCCATTTCATCATAGATTATTATCCTCTCTGTATATAACAAACTCTATATTAGTTAAATACCAATAGAAAACTGTACCCTCTTTACTTCTAATATTCAATTTGGATGTCCATCAAATTGGACAAGGACGGATCACCATTGCATAAATATATAAGAATTTGTACTAGGGCTTCTGAATACTACTCAAAATCATCAGTTTTAAAATTAACATGTACAATTTAAAATAAAAAATCGTCAAGTCCAAAGCCTAGAAAAAAAAAAACATTGTCCATTTTGGAAAATGTGAGTTTGGATGTCAAATCTTTGGGTGAGTACTCAATCCGAGTTTGGACAGGGGAGTTCTGCCCATGCGGACATTCAAACCCTGACCCTGTTTTTGAGAACATTTGTCGGAAATTCAATACCCTGTTCTCCGCCAGGTAGTTTTAATTTTTCAGAGCCCGTCTCTACCACGGTTCCTTAAGCCAACCACCACATAATCAAACCATACCTGGTTGCACAGCCTTGTACTGCACATAAATACTTGCATTTATGTTTGTTCCACTTGAAAAAGAAAATGACAAATAGTTGTTCACTGAATAAAATGGCTTGGCCATTGGAAAATTGTTCAGAAATTGTCCTTGGCATGAATTCCTCACTATTCCACCATCTTCCCCATCTTTTATCTCGACAAAGCTGTTATTACGACAGCTTATTACTGTGGCTTTGTAGGGTGAAAACTTTGTGAAGGTCAGTTTTATTATGTAGCCGTCCGGGGCTTGTATGTTCCATGTACAGTTCCAGTTAAATGGGAGACTTCCATTCTGCCAGTCAGTGAAGTGGCGTTCCTCTGCCGAAGTTGCTTGAAGCGGAAATTGGCTCCTGTTGCCATTACAAATGGTCTGCGCTGATATGTTTTGGCAAAATGCTAAACTGAAAGCTGAAATGATGGAACGAAAAGCTAAATAGGACCATTTTTTTCAATTCTGTAATGCTTCTATTATCATGATCAAAGTAGATTATGCACACCAACATGTATGCGTAAGGACATGGATAACAATTGTTATCAAAGCTAAAATACCCCCCTCCCCCAAGCGCCAGCGCCGAATAGCTCTGGCCAGTCAAAGCCTATTCTGATTACTGGTAAATTCCTTCTACTGGCAAAGAAGTTAAATCAGATAAGTTGCTAAATTTGTATTACTTGTTGCCATACCTATTGGATCATTAATTCCCCTATCAGTCTCAAAACTAATTATTAATAACTAATTAAATACTAACATTGTAAGAATTAAAGTAGATCAACTTGGTTGGATTGAAAGGACTTTACACTCAATTTGAACACTATGCAGAAATCATTCTAATTAACATGCTGATGGCATCTGTCTGGCTTTTCTTTTTAAAAACAATTTCAAATAAATAAAAAAATTTAATATGTTTTGTGAAAAATAAATTTATATTAAATTTATAGTCAAAATTTTAACTATTTTCAAAATAATACATATTTTTTAAAAAATGAATAACCTATTCAAGCAAGGAAAAAAACAAAGAAAAGACAGATAAACATTCAAATATGCTAAGAAGGTTCTGACACGGAAAATTCATAAAATTATAAGGAAAAAAACTAAGCCAATTGAAAGTAAATATATTTCAGTTTTTACAATAAAATACCGGATCGCGACTAACTGATTCTCCTTTGAACCAAAAAATATTTCCCCAAAGTACAAACTGACTGACTCACCGATACCAACCAAAACAGCGACCATCAGCTGGTGGAAAATTTTCCAGCGATCCATGTTTGTTTGCAATTACGTTTTTCTTCGATCTGTCGTTGTATTCTTCACGATATGGAAAGGTCAGGTGTCGAATTGGCTTGGCTTCAGAACCCTTGGCTCTTTATTCTGAAACCGTGCTCTATTTATACGCCGATATTTCAAACAAGCCTAGATCGTAAAGATAAGGTGAAATTTCAGGACCACTGCATCTGCATCACCTAACTCAGCTGCTCTGACGCGCGGATGACCTAACGTGCGTCCTCGTTCCCAGGGTCTTCTGGGTCAAAGTTTAGAATAACCGAAAAAAAGCGAGCATGAAGAATACCGAACTCACCATACACTGCAATTACACCACCCACTCAACTCAAAGGTTTTTGTCCAAACCTCGATTAACGCAAAACTAGGTTCATTACGTTTTTGTTTTTGTTTTTGTTTTCTTAATCCAAAACAAATGTTGCATGTTGCATATCTTTTGCCAAACAACTTGACTAATTCCGGCCTGAACATGATTTTCTCATGAGTATCAGACACAAAATTTTTTTTTTCTGTCGTAGTTTTCTCTTCAGTCATGCTAGAAACTACCCTTTAGGGGGCAAAGAAAAGCGTCGAAAAGGCACCCTCAATTATCCGAATTTTCGGCATATCCGATCGACCTGTATGTAAATTGCGTTTAACCTGTTCGGATAATCGAGGATCCACTGTGTATATACTCAAAGTTCTTAAACCGTCCCTTTTCTACAAAACAGCTGAATACCCTATTTAAACTCAAACCTCGGTTAACTAACCATACAACTTCGTTTTGGAGCAATTTGATGTATGGAAACAATAATTCACGGGGCTGATCATAATTGATGCAGAGAAGCGGGCATGAAGATACTTTACGGGTCTTCTATTTTTCGAGGCCTCTCATCTGTTTCTAGAAGACGCTTAGTAGCCTGTCGCCTCTACCTTTCTCCTAGTTGACACAAAAATGTGTAAGAAATAAGGTTAAATAACACGTTCTAATACACAAACACTCCGTAGTCAGAAAGAAAACCTTCTTGCCCTGAGAATGCAATTTTTGGTGCCAACTCCATGCTAAGAGACTATGGAAAGCAATTGTAATGAGATTTTATGACGCAGCAGCTGAAACCTACGCACGCACGATAAAGGTGCATAAAACATGACAAAGACGCAGCCACTGCAAGGAGGTCTTTTTCAGTTGTGGGAAATGCAGAGGAGAGCCGATCTAAGAAGAGAAAACTACAATGAAGAGGCTGAAAGAAAGGCATAGTGAACGTCGAGCTGTTGCCAAGCCACAATACGTCTTATGGCTCCAGAAGGATCACCAAACTTCTCTGATGTAGATTTTTCCTTTCCCGACTTCAAATTCTAATTTCAACAGATCAATAGGAAAGATTCTATGTGACAACGTTAAAGTGCCTATACCTTAAAATGTTTATTCCTTATTTTTTTTCCTATTCAAAAGTGCGTTATTTTGTAATTGTTTTGGTATGTTACAATGGAGATTCATTGAACGGGAAATTATGGATGTTTGAGCACCTGGCGATCAAAAATTGCAAATTCTATCACGAGCACTCACGCTCCTCGTGACGTACTGAGAAGTAGGATCAAAACAACTTTCAAAAAACAGATGTCCGAGTGCATTAAGAGACTTGTTTGAACCATACTTTCTCACGCCATTTATATCATTTGTACAGGAAGTAAACTCAATAAACAAATGTTTCGTAGTAGTTTGCAATAGGATGTGTTGTGCAACTGAACCTGTAAACGTAAATGAAGGGTTATTTCCAAAAGAGAGTTTTATCCTTAAAATGTTTCAGATCGCAATAGGATTGCGTGGAAGTTTCCCTTTTTGTCTAATGTCAGGAACACATTTATAAAACTATTGTCTTATTTTATATGAATATTTTAAGAACATGCTGGCTTCTATTTTTTGAGCCCCGATAAGATCTTCCGTTCTTGCCTCGTTACAAGTGACCAACTTTTTTCAAGTCAGTGACATGTATGCCTTGTGTTCCGTAATGCATCTGATTCTTTCCAAACTACCGTCAAAGGTGAGGGTTGCCTGTATTGCTCCCACTTCCAAACAGCAGCCACCCTCAGCGGCGTTCTTTAGTTATTTTCCCGATCGCATTTTGCGTAGGTACACCTAAATACGCGAAAAAAGGAAATGCAGCCTAGAAAAAAATGTTGTTCAAAACGTACCATTAATAACTGATTCTGGTGCCCACAAACCGTCTGTAAATGTATAAATTGATACCTGATACGAAACTCTTTGCAAAACCGGAAAAAATGATATCAAAGAAAGCAAAAATTAATTTCGGGCGCTTTTCTACTCGAAAAAATACGGTATTTTGTGGTTGTTTTGGTGTACTACAAAGGAAATTCAGTGAACGGGAAGTTATAGATGTTTGAGCACCTGGCGAATAAAAATTGCAAACTCTATCACGAGCGCAGTTACGCCCCTAGTGACGTAGGAAGAAGGATCAAAACAACTTTCAAAAAACAGATGTCCGAGTGCACTTAGAGACTTGTATGAACCATACTTTCTCACGCCATTTACATGTATATCATCTGTACAGGAATAATTTGAATAAATAAATGTTTCGTTATAGTTTGCAATGGGATGTGTTGTGCAACTGACCTGTAACCGTTACCATATATTTATAAAAATGAAGGGTTATTTCCAAAAAAAAGTTTCATCCTTAAAATGCTTTCAGTTCGCAATAGGGTTGCGTGGAAGTTTTCCTTTCAATCTAATGTCAGGAACACGTTTATAAATATATCTTGTTATTTTATTCGAGTATTTTAAGAACATACTGGCTTCCACTTTGTGAGCCTCGTTTAATAAAAGATCTTCCGTTCTTAAGCTTGTCTCGTAACAAGTGGCCGACTTCTTTCAAAACCGTTCCATGCGTCAGTGACGTGTAACCCTCGTGTTCCGTAATGCATCCGATTCTTTTCAAACTACCGTCAAAGAGGTGCCTGTATTGGTCTACTTCCAAACAGCAGCCACACTCAGCGGCGTCCTCTATTTATTTTCCCGCGATCGCATTTTGGACAGGTACACCTAAATGCGCCGGACAAAAGGAAATGCAGCCTAGAAAAAAAATGTTTGACAAAACTTATGTTAAAAACTGATTCTGGTGCCCATCAACCGTCTGTAAATATATAATTTTATAAATTATATAAATTCATTGCCTAACCGGAAAAAGAACAAAACTGAACATCAGGCGCGTGAAAAACACTCATGAATAACACAACACTGAGTTACATGCATTTTTTTGTCATATCTTGATAAAAAATAATAATAATCTGGCAAAAGTTTTAAAGCCCACCAATCTGTTTGAAAAATCACGAATTTTTCAGAAATAGCTTTATGGCCTATCATTTTCCTCCCCCCCCCCCCCATCCCATCCGCGTTGTCTAATCGTTCACAGCACCGACCGAAATAGGTCCTTTGCATCACGACCATCTTCATCAACCTCATTACTGCTACTTCAAGTTTCTTGAACTTGACGGATCAAGTGGCTCAAATTGATAAGGCAGAAACACGAACGGATTAAAAGTTAAATCCCCCTTTTCTGATGACTCCTCACTGGCAGTGCTTACAGACAAGGGCCGCGGAGCTGGTGGGAAGTGGGTGGGGGAGCAACGGGGGCAATTGCCATCCCACCCACACACACAAACTTTTTTGAAAATTATAAAGAGTTACTGAGAAAAAAAGTTTTCTGCCCCTGCCCCCCATCCAACTTTGAGTCACTAACCAACCCCCCACCTACCTCCCCTACTTTCAAAGTAGCTCCGCGGTCTATGGCAGATCGTGATGAAGTGGACTCAGCTTCCCTTGAGACATCTTGGGGACTTTCAATTTCAAATATATTTACGTCGTTTATCGATTGTATACATGCAGAATGATTTTCGAAACATGACTGTTGATCCCACTATTTATGTCTTGAAGGGTGTGAGAGCTCGTGACAGAATTCGCAATTTTTTATTGCTAGGTAACTGACGTCCAGCTTCAAAATCTATAACTTCCCGTTCACCGGATTTCTTTTGTAATATACCAAAACAACCACAAAACAACGAACTATTCGAAAAGGAGAAAATAAGGGTCAAACGTTTGATGAATAGACACTTTAAAGCAGAGTTTTATTTGCAAGCCCTTCAATCAGTGCCCTTCAATCACTGCCCTTCAATCACTGATTGAACAAGGAATCTTTGAAAACCGTAAAAATTAATACAATGGCATGTCAGAGCAAAGACAATCTGAAGGAGATGGCAGCAACCACTCCAGAAAATAGCAAAAGAAAGAACAAAAACAGAAAATGCTAAAGAAAACAACAAGCAGATGAACTTGTTTCCTGTTGGTATTTCTCACAGAACTGTTTTTGAAAGCTGTACATCTTACCACTGTGACAATAGCTTGCAAACCTAACATAGCCAGTAAGCAGTGAGAAGGGCATATACAGATATATTAGGGCTCCTTATTAATGGTAAGTTGCTTTAAAACAGAGCCCCACTCAAACCAGCTATGCTGAACTGTGCCTCTCTGTTTAAAAATTGTCATAAATACTTGTAAATATGTAAAATACATATACGATATTCACCCCTGTTCAGTAACAAAGTTGTACACTTGGTTTGAAGTTTTCAATAATTTTTCTCTGCGTTTTTATGAACATGTTTAGGATTTTCGTGTGCTACTAATTTCGGGTATATGTACCAGTTGTCCTATTTTTTAGTACCGTCAATTCAATATTTACTGTAAGAGCCATCAGCCATCAGAGGGTAAAGACTGGATACCAGGTTATTCATATCATAGTATAATCTGTTAAAAATTATGTTTAAAATTTGGTGTTATCGTATTTGTACTCGGAAGCTGAACTTTTGAACACTTCAATCAATGTCCTTTGTCAGACCTTTTGCGTGAAATCAAAAATTGTTTTTTCTCCAACAGATCAGCTAAAGCAACAAGTTTTTACACCATTTAAGATTCCGATACTTTTGTATCATTTTGAAAGTGTTTTACAGCTAGCTGTTGCTGATAAGATTGCAGTTAATATTGATGAGAAAAACGGCAGGACAACTATTGATTTGAGTTTGTTAGCTCAAAGTTTTTTTAATACCTTTTGTTTACATTGCTTCGCTGTAATTTTATTGTTTCTTACATCATTTTTCACTTTTTTAGCATCAAATATCCCCCCCTAGTGCATTTTAAGAACAATATGTATATTTTTATTCTGTATATATATCAGCTCCGCTCATTCCACTCATTTTATATCTCGATAATGGTGTCAAATCGACATCGAGACGTCGATAAGTTTCTAGCGCGAACTTTTCTAACCAAAACACTTTTGAAAAAAGTCGAAAAACATATTGAGCCCTTTTATTTAACACCATTAAAACTGTACAACACTTATATATTTTTTTTACTTTAGGCTATTCTAATCCAATTTAATGATAGAATTAAATTTAAAATTTGATCATTATATATAACCCGCCGCACATGCGCAGACCATCAGTTGTTGTGTCAGACTATTAGAGCTTCGTTATTAAGCATGCGCACTCCTTTGTATATTCAGCGCAGTCATCATGATTTGCCGACTAAAAACCAACGTTTACATAAAGCACCCTGAAACTGTCAGATAAAGTGATGATAAAAAACAAACGTACCCCTATATAAGCCCATATAAATGCAAACATTAATAATAATGATCATAATGATAGCAATAATAATAATAGTAATAATAATAAAGACAAAAGTAAAATCTAAGGGTATTTTAAAAACGTTGCCTTTGGTGATCATCAGGTCAGATTTTATTGCAGATTTTATATTTAGCTCGGCTGCTCATAGCATTGAGCACTTTAAGTGTGGCTCAAACCAAGCAATATCAATAGTAATCATTATATCAATAAATAATAACAAAAGAAAACTTAAGTATTAATTGAAATCTCGTTTCCACTTGTAGATTGAGCGGCACAATTTCCAGGTCAGGTTGTCGAAACCTCAGCTTACGCCGCGTTGGAAACGGCACCGGAACTTGAGCGGTTCTTTTTCCAAACGCAGTATATCGCCACGGCGATGACAGATACCAACAACACAACCACCACTACGATCAGGGCGATTGTGCCACCTGGCAGGTAGAGAACCGTACATTTAGTTTCATTAAACATAGTATATAATTATTATAGTAATAACAAAAGTGAAAGTTATACTTATGTAGCGCACATAGCCTTGAAAAAGTCCAAGGCGCTTTACAAATCTAGGACTGGTGAAATCTACTCAAGGCGCTTTACAAATCTAGGACTAGTGAAATCTAGATATAGAAAATGGAACTTGTAAGGAAAAAAAATTGCTATCTAGCTCGTTTAACTCCTATGCTTAGGATTTTAAGCGGCCATCAGTTACCCTTATTTCAAACACCTATCTCTGCGTTTAATACTTTCTCAAATGCAACTTGAGATGTCGTGTCGTGTTGGGTTGTTGATAATATTGTTGTTGTTGTACAGTCGTAAAGAAACCTACATCTATCCTTCCCCATGTTCACATACACGTACCGCCGCCATCAGGCAAGAAGTACTACAACAAACCTGTCAGTTCTGCCTCATAATGTGCTTCAAAACCGACATCGCTGGTCGAGCTTATACAGTTGGAAACAAACCGCACCAACATGTCTCGTCCCGACGATACAACAGCAGCGGGGAAATTTTTACCACAGAACTTTCTACGTATCTCCTTGCTGCTTGATGAGAGACCATCACGAAACTCTACATAGCCATAGTTCCCAGAAAGGCAGTCTTCACTTTTAAACCCCACGGAATTTTCTCCTCTGAAGGTAAGTCTTACCCTCTTACCAAGGGGAGCAGTGATTTTCCATGTACAGCTTATTGCTCGAGGATATTTCTTTGGGTAGTTAGGAGTCCGGAAAGTACCAGAGGAGTCACTCAATTTGATGTCATTGTTCATTGCTGGAGTGTTGTTCTGTGAGCAAATCCCCGGTGTTGGAGGCGGCACTGGAAGAATTGGGTAAGCGTAATTATTACAAGGACACCACTGAAAATTTTATGTTGAAAACAGTAAAAACTGACATCAAAATAGTTTTATCACAGATAGAATGTGTACAATCACAAATGAAGATCTTCGGACTTCTAGTATACTTTTAGCATTACTTCAGTATTAGCAACATGTTTATGTTTTTTTCCAGATTTGTTTTTTTTGCACAGTTTCGTAAGTTTATAATATGCCAAGAAAAAAGATGCACAAAACTGAAATCACCAAATCTAAAGCGCTTCGTTACTCTGATTATCATAAAGAATGTTTGGAGTAGAAATGAAATAAAATATACACAATAAACAACGTTGTTACCAAGGTCCTGTGCAAAATGTGGTGAGTATAGATGGTTAAGATTTTCGTTAGGTAAATACTTTTCTCTTTATCCAATTATTTTCATTTAGTTTTATCAGTTCGATCTTTGCCATAGCCAGCTATAACGCTTTCCCTAACTTCTATCAGACTGATTGTTGCAGTTATCTGTTACACACGTGACCATAGTATTTACAAAAAAAATTATTAATGATTCAAAGAAAAACAAAACTTACAACAATCTTTGAAACGACAACCGTGGCAGCAATTGGAACTGGAGCTATGCGAATATGAGGACACTACAGGATATCACAGGGCGAGCTCGATTCCATTCTTTTCCAAGACTGCCAAAGTGAAACTAAGTTTCCTCAAAAAAAACTTACGGCCAAACGAACTCGAAGAGAGGCAATATTAAGCGTCTACTTTAGCTATACTACAAGGATAATTCAATTCCTGCAAAATATCATTTATTTTGTTGAGGTTCCTTCACTTTAATAACAGATATCAGCATTGTAATAATAAAGTAGGAAATAAACAGTTTCAAGAATTAAGGATGGTCTTTTTTTTCGAGGCATGGACAACATCTGATTTTTCTGACTAGCTCGCAAAAGCGAAAACGTTGTAAAGGAATTCATGGGATTGCACTTTAATCAAGTGCTAAGAATAAAATTATCAGTGAGTGCTGTCTTTCGTCTTTAAACGCACTATTCCAGAAGGCAGAAGGTAAGTTGTTCCAGGTTGTTTTTGCATACAAAACAAAAACGTTCTTGTAAACATGTCCAACTAGCTCGCCCATTTACAATTCTAACTGGTAAAAGCATCTAAATATGATGAACTTTCATCGTAATTAGATCTATTTAAAATCGACAAGTGAAACTATTAAATGGTGGCCACTCTAACTTGAGACCTTTTGCCCACAAAGGTTTTTTTGTTGGTTGTGCCATACACTCAATGCAGTCTAGCATTCATGCAAAGTTGTCTGCCTACAGACTCAAACTTTAAGAATATATTAAGGTTATATTTCATTAGGTTATTACTATTCCTTGCACGTAACATCTGTCACCTGGATACTTTACCTTCTGAAACCGCCTTGTATGAAACGAGAATACCATTCCATTGGAAAGAATGGAGAGGCAAGTCTTTGTAGTTGAGCTTAAGTTGTAGGAACTGGCCACTGGAATAAATTGGATTAGGAAGGATTGGATATAACTCACGGAATGAAAGCTCGCAGAACTTGAAGAGTTGTACACCGTTGCTATCGCGACCATCTTTCACTTCCAAGTAACCGTCATTCATGTTACTGAGCCTCTGAAACTGAAGCTTGATAACTTTATTTGGTGGTGCTTGTAATATCCAGGTGCAATTTATATTTGGTGCGCTGTGGTATCCAAAAACAACTGTTTTGTAGTTTGGAACAAAGATATTCCCTTCTCCTCCTTTTACCGTAATGGCGCTCGAGTTCCCACCGTGTACCCCGCATGAGCCAGACCGATCTGCATACATTAAAAAGTTCAAATAAGTTTCATATACTCATTGTTTATTACGGAATCAATGTACATCACTCACCTATTTTAAAAAGTTGATCTATGAAAATAAAAATACCAAATTTGCAAAGCATGATGGGAGCTCTCATTTCACCAAATGCTGAGCTCAATTTAGTAAAAATGTGTTATGCTTGGGCAGTATTTTGCTTTGTGTGTGAAACAATATATGGTACGCAGTCCAAAGTACAAAGCTCCTTTTTTCAGTTTTTTTTTGTGCCTAGTATCTCCCTTTGTAGATATCAATGTTATAGTTTTATGAAACAACTGTATTCAAGTTACGAGCAACCAGTTTATTGTTCACTACGACTCTTGTTTTAAATAAGAAACACTGTCAAGTGAAGTACCCAGACGGCTGTCTTGCGGCCATGGTTTGTACGTCATACAGCAAGGGTACCCCATTTATGAACTATGAACTCCCAACCTCCCCCCCCCCCCTCACATCTCCTTTTCCCGGTCGCCAACCCCAATCCCTACTAACATTCTCCTGCAAATCAGGAGACTCAAAACTAAGTGTTAGAAGTGGACAACTTGAACACAGTCAACAAAACACTAAAAAGGATGGCTTAATAGTTTTACATACATTTAGATTATGTCAGATGTTAGTGTTCAAACTGAATTCTCGTTGTGTAAATGTGGATCCAAAATTTCGTTTCGTACAACTCTAATGTAAATGGGATGGCCATAGTAACATCTCGGAAAAGCGTTGTTTTCTAGTCGGCTTTTGGATAAATTAAATAGGAATTTTAATTTGAAGATTACTGAAATATGTAAAATTAAAACTACTTAAAAATGCATCTCTCTCTAACACATTTTTCCAAAACATCTATTTTCAAAAACATCATAACACTACATGTCACGATACCTATATGACCAATAATGTTGAGTTTTGACTTACGTCATGCACATTTTTAAAAATTAGATTTGGTGATATTCTTTCGTAAAACTAAGCAAAAATTAACTAATTTCTGAATGATTGTCGCCTCTTCCCCTGTAGCAGTGTCCCTCTCCCTTCGGGGAAAAGCTAATAAGAAAATGAGCGGTAATGGGCTTACCTTCCATTATTGCAGAAAAGTTTGCAGTAAATGTTAGTCCCGTTGGTAGATAAATGGACTTGAGGGTCCAGACACGCACAGATAGAAATCTACCAGTAGAATAAGACATTTTAAATGGCCATCCCTTGAAACAGTTAGCTTGCATCACAGGGTCACTCATACCGTATATGCCATCATATACCTCGATATACAAAGTTTGCTGGCAGGTTACCTCAGGGTATAGAACCTTAACGATTTGGTTAATGGGAACGGTTATCCTCCAAATGCAATCAATCTTTGCTGCAGGTAGACTGAGGTTACCATGGCTACCACTCACAAAGATGTTTTGATTGGTATCCAGTGACTGGGATGGAAGACATTCGGACGCTGTTGAAAGGAAATCAAAGAGTTGGCTGAGCTTTGATGATGGAGCTCGAGGTAAGCCGGTTATATACAGACAGACAGACAGACAGACAGATAGACGTACAGACAGACAGACAGACAGATAGACAGATAGACAGATAGATAAATAAATAGATAGATAGATAGACAGACAGACAGACAGATAGATAGATAGATAGATAGATAGATAGATAGACAGATAGATAGATAGATAGATAGATAGATAGATAAATAAATAGATAGACATGCAGAGACAGACAAACTGAAAACTTCGAGTTAATCCTTATTGAGCTCATATTGGCTAGTTTAAGTTTTATTTGAGTTAACGAGAAATATCTCCCCTGAATACTACATATTTTATCTTGTGAATCCAAACTGTAGGAGTACCCAATCGGGAAGTTTTTACAGAGTTTTGGGACGGTTTATTTTCTTGATCGCCGCTGACACTCGTCTGTTTTTCAATTAGTGACTTGTAACTGGTTGATTCAAGATTCCTAACTGCTTTGTAATGGTTATGCAAAACTCGATGGAAATTTAAAAAATTAAAAAATAAAGGGAGCGGCCAAGACGGCGGATGCTGGTTTGAAATCTATTGCCATGCTAATACTAGTTGATTCTCAGACGACTTTTGCCTTTGAATATTGATAGTGTAGCACATGATACTCAGGTATCAACTTTGGCGTTACTACATGTGCTGTTGAGATACATCGTAAGTAAAGCCAGAATTTAATTAGAGCCCATTAGCAGTACAATAATATTCACCTAAACCTTGCCCCCTACCCTCTCAGGCTAGTTCACCTCGACCCCACCCCACCCCTGTACAGTATAGCTTACCTGGTTGTATAGCCTCATATCGCACGAAAATATTTGAATAAACGTAAGTTCCACTTGAAAAAGAGATCGATAAATAGTCATTCACGGAATAAAATGGCTTATCCAAGAGGAAGTTCTGAAATTCCCCTTGGCATGAATTCTTCACGAACTGGGTTGTGTTGCTTTTACCATCTCTTATCTCGACAAAGCTGTTATGGTAACAGTTTATTTTCGTGGCCTCGTATGGTGACATCTGTTTGAAGGATAGTTTTATAATGTAGCCTTTGGGGGCTTGTATGTTCCATGTACAGCTCCAATTAAATGGGAGACTTCCATTCTGCAAGCCAGTGAAGTTGCGTTCCTCTGCAGAAATTGCTTGAAGTAGAAATTGGCTCACGGTGCCATTGCAAACAGTCTCTGCTGACACGTTTGGACAAAAAGCTAAACTGCAAGCTGAAAAAATTTAGCAAAAAAGAATGAATCAGGGTTTTCATTTGCTTTAGCAATGTTTCTATTAATTAAAGTCAAAAACATTTCACGTGAGCATTAAGGGGACAGAGATTCAGTAGCGGTTACAGTAGTTAAAGAGCCTGTCTAAAAAGAATCGTTTTAAGTCGCTTCTAAAAAACCGTTAGTGATGGACGGTCACGACTTAAGGTTAATAAACTACCTTTTTACAGTTAACGATTGTACTATAGATCTTAGCAACTTAAAGCTAATGTTAATATGGTTGCACTTAATGTGGTTAATGTTCTTTAATGTTTACAATCTCCAGCTACTTTTTTTGGGCCTTTTTACGACTTCCGGTTAACCAAACTGTGAAGTGTTTTTGGTCAAGGTAGCCACCATTTTGTTTAATACTGCGCAAGGCAGGGAGTTTTGATCTAATTTAGCTCACATGTCCCTAACCATACCTTAGCACTTGCTTACCAAGCCTTTCAAAGACCGTTTTCGTTTCCTTCGCTGCAGGACCATCCCACGGTTTTTCCGAGGGATGGATCCCGTTCCGAAAGAAAATAAGATCAGAGTCCTCGTTAAGGCTACTGTTTACAAGAGAACAATGTCAATCAGTTTTCCAAAACAATAAACCACCATACAGCTGCAGGTGTTTTTACAGAAAGAAAACAAACCAGATTAGGAAGACTACAGGCCTTCTGTTACTTTTCCTCAGAAATGACAAAAAACAAAAAAACGAATAAATGAATGAACTGATCCATTCCTGCATCTATTTTTCTCGATTCCGAAGAAAAGTTATAAATCTTTTTTGCAATTTGTGTTTTATTCAATAACTGAAATTTAATGCAGAAATGGAAGCAACAAGTCGAAGTTGAATAAATTTGGCAGATTTACTTCAAAAAATTGCCACATTGGGGAGATTTTCAACAACGAGCAAAAAAAAACCAAGAAGAAAATTATGCAAGTTGGGTCGTACACGCATAATTAGCCTTGCATTTTTGCCTAACATGTTTTTAAAAACTTATTCTTAAGATAAATCTCCCATATTTTCGCTGCCTACCAACTTTGACTTGTTCTTTTCATTTCAGTTATTTAGAAAGGGCTAACTTCAAGGGTTAGACTTACCCGTAATTCGTGATAGTGGTGCAAACTCAGCGCATGCAAGCGAACGTTACAATGGGAATTTGCATTTTATATATTTTGCGTCTTTACTTGTTTTAGAATACATTAATTTTTGTGACATATCTAAACGCTTTTAAAAAGCCATTTGACAATAATAACAAAAGTGCTGATTTTATTATTTATCCTTTTCAAAACAGTTAAAATCCAAAACACTCAATTATTGCTGTTTTGTTCTTCAGATGCTTTGAAAATCTTTATGCTTTGAAATCTTCATGCTAATTTTAAAAACTAGAAAAGTCTTGCACACTAAGTGGATGCGGCATTACAATGAAAACAGAAAAGGTAGAAATTAGACTATTTTCTTGATCATTTGGATTGACCTGGTAAAAAAATAAATTGTAGTGTAAGCTGCCGTTATTACCGATTCTTTTTATTCATTTAACTGTGCCGAATAAATGCTAACTGAAGGCATACTGCCTTAGTGTAGGCTTAATTAAGGTTACCGTGTAGTCTGGAGTGGACCAAAACATCTCAGTTTAGATCAGGGTAGCTTTGGCAAAATTTTTAAGACAGAAAGTGTTTTTTTGGAAATTTCAAACTATTGTCGAGATATTGCGAACGAAAGATTTCACTGCAAGTAAATTTACACACAAGTGTTCCATCTGTAAAGTCAATTTCCCACAACACACAGAAGGCCAATTTCAATAGATTTTTTCCCATCGCCATAAAATTTGACAAAACAACAATATAAAAAGTAGAAGTTGTAAATCTGTCAGAAAAAATTGTAGTTTCAACTTTGTTCTTCATTTATGGGCTTAGTTCTTCGCTAATCCCCTTCAAAATGAAAGTTTTTTTAACCAGTTCCAATTACATCCTCAACATGTAATTAGTATTCAAACACAATTCATATGAACCGTAAAATCTTTCCCCAAAAGATACCAATAAAACGCAGAAAGTTAAGGACTTACCAAGACTAAAAAGAGCCGCGATGAGCACAGTCTGATCGAAAACTTGCAAGCAATTCATGTAGGTTTGTCTTCGATCTGTCGCCGCGGTCCGACCCTCGACAACTACGCTTGTCTGAACACGCGGATGAACTGGTAACGAATTGAAAAGTTTAAATTGTCTACAGTAAAACTTTTTCAAGAGAACAAAATAACGTCCGCTGATTAACTAGATTCGCACCTGCATCTTTGTGAGGAGTGTATTTTCCAGGGGAAAAAAGAACAAGCGAAAAGAAGAACGTGTTCAGGTGCCAATATATACAATCGTGCTTCAGGCAAACATAAATTACGTTTTTACTTCTTTGTAATTTAGTTTTTTATATCAATTTGTGCGGATTGCGGTAGTCAGAAGTATATGGCAATATCGAAATCGGCCAGTAAATTGCGTAAATTATTCTGATTTTCACAGCTCGCAAAATAGTGAACTATATAGTATAATGACAGGCGGTGTTGGTCCATTAACAAGAATATTGTTTGTGTGAACGGTTGTTAATATTGAGTAAACTTGTCCCTTCGGTTCCTTTTCGGTTTACCACCTTCTCGTTTGTACAACAGCTAAGCTGTTATTCATGATGTTCAATGAATTAAACATACTTTACACAAAAAGCTCATTAAATGTGGATCTAAGCTAACTGGTTATCAATTCAGTAGTTCAGACATCTAGATCTGTACATATGTCATAGAGAAATACTAGAAAACGTCATAAATTAGGTGCGCCTTTTCTATTAAAAAAATTTCGTGAGGTATGTTCGCATCGAATTGATGTTTCAAAATCGCAGAATTCAAAAGCGTGCCAAAATTCATGTTCCTTTTTGTACAATTCAAGGTGAGAAAAAATGCAGATTGAAAGGAAACATAACATAACCTATATTTGAAAACCCGATAGCTAACGTGCCATGATTTCAATTTTTCAAGTAATAAATACGCAGATTTGTTCTTCGAAAATTACGGTAATAGTGTTCAAGGTTCTTGGATGCATATCACAATCTGCGAACTAAACGAATTTCTGTATTAAACCAATAGCTCTAATTTAAAATCAAACAACAGTTTTACTTCATAAATAAATTACATTCTTTCTCGCGAGGAAAAAAATTCATATGAATATGAATAAATTACGTGTCTGAACTGTTTTCCTTTTCATTTAAGGCTGGTTTCCATACAGTCGCTCGATAGCCTGAAATAGTGTACGGGTGATCGAGGCAATTATATGGAAACACCAGCGCCGGAAATTTTCTGAGACGATCCGGGCGAGCCGGATCATAAGGTTTTATCAGGGCAATTAGGCGACCGAGAATGTATCCCAGGATACACTATTCCTTGACCAGAATTCCTTTCGATCAATGAAAGTAGCGTCCTTGAAAGTGGCGGGAAAAACATCAGGCGATTGCGAGTTTACCACTGCGTTATTTATGGAACTGATTCAAAAATATATACTTCTTATTAGCCTCGTTTGCTCGGTCCGTACGGCAACTATAGATCCTCGTTTTTTCCTTCCTTTAATGGCCCAAGCGCGAAGCGCGCGGGTCATGAAAACAAGAAAGGAAAAATCGAGGATCCATATCTTGCCGTACGGACCGAGCAAACGAGGCCAATAAGATGTTAATTATATGGCTTTGTTGATTATTTAAAGCAAGTGAAGCTGTAAAAGACAGCCACTTCAGAACTTGTGGTCAGTACGGTACTTACGGACCTGAAATTGACCAATAATAATAATAATAATAATAGTAGTAGTAGTAGTAGTAGGCAACCTTCTGTCTCGAGAGACAATGGTAAGCGCCCTGAGAGTCCTAGTCAGTATTGTTATACGTGTTGATAGCAGCGTTTCGAGTTAGAAGTCCTATCCTGGCATGGCAGTCTCTGCCACAATAGTTGCACACAAACTCTGACTGTGGATTGACCTCCGCGTTCTTCTGCCTCGCTTTCCTCTGTTCTCTCTTCTCCTCCAGCTGGAGGGTTCTCACCCTCTCTCCACGTATGATTCCACTATTGCCAGCGTGACGCCAGCAGCTTTGATCACCAGCAAGTGCTTCCAAGCTGCCCATATCAAGGCCTGTACGCTTTAGATCGCGTTTACAGACATCCTTGAAACGCAGTGCCGGGCGACCCACTGGGCGGTGTCCTGCAGCTAGCTCGCCATACAGGAGGTCCTTAGGTATGCGACCGTCCTCCATCCGACACACATGTCCGAGCTAACGCATGCAGTCGACGTTTGCAAAGCATGAGATGCATGCTAAGGGAGCCTGCTTTCTCCAGCACAGCGGAATTAGTGACTTTGTCTTGTCACTTGATACCCATAATTCGCCGTTAGCAGTGCAGATGAAAACTTTCGAGGTGGTTCTCCTGACGGGCATATGTTGTCCATGACTCACTGCCGTACAGCAGGGTGCTAAGGTCGCACGCCCGATATACCTTGACTTTTGTGTTTAGAGTTAGCAAGTTGTTGGTCCATACACTGCGTCTCAGTTTTGACAAGACAGCAGCAGCTTTGGCAATGCGTCTGTTAATCTCTGTGTCCATGGATAGATTGCTGGTCACAGTAGAGCCGAGGTATGTGAAATGGTCGGTGACATCTAGTACCTCGTTGTTGATTCTTATTGATGGAGCAGCCGGGACATTTTGGCCAATGACGATAGTTTTCTTGATGCTGATCGTCAAACCGAAATCATTGCAGGCATAGGCGAACCTGTCAGTCAAGTGTTGAAGGCCTTCTTCAGTGTGCGAGATCAGGGCGCGTCATCAGCAAACAGCAGTTCTTTGAGGAGAACAGTCCGCACTTTTGACTTAGCCTTCAGTCTGGACAGGTTGAACAATTTGCCGTCGCTTCTTGTGTGCAGGTACATACCCTCCCTTGAGTGATGGAATGCAAAATTTAGCACTGCAG
Source organism: Parazoanthus swiftii (assembly GCA_025403585.1). NCBI lineage: Eukaryota > Metazoa > Cnidaria > Anthozoa > Zoantharia > Parazoanthidae > Parazoanthus > Parazoanthus swiftii. The sequence goes on along the minus strand of JAOBYE010040900.1, from coordinate 2,529 downwards.
AATAGAAGATGCCGAACAAGGTTGGTGCAAGGACACGGCCTTGTTTTACTCCGCTCAGGATCTTGAAAGGCTCTGACAATCCACCGTTGTAGCTCACTTTACCATGCATTTGGTCGTGAAAATAGACAATGAAGCTAAGCGACTTTGGAGGGCAGCCGATCTTTTTCAACAGCTAGAACAGACCACTCCTGCTCGCAAGGTTGAAAGCTTTAGTAAGGTCGACAAAGGCGATGTATAACGGCATCTGCTGTTCACGACATTTCTCCTGCAGTTGGCGAACAGAGAAAATCATGTCAACTGTGGATCGCTCTGACCTGAAACCACACAGAGACTCGGAACGGGTGCGGGTGGCAAGGAATTGTAAACCCGGTAGAACTACTCGGGCGAAGACTTTGCCTACGATGCTCAGCAGTGATATGCCACGGTGATTATTACAATCGCTGCGATCACCTTTGTTTTTATATAGTGTGACTATCATAGAATCGCGCATGTCCTGAGGAACCCTGCCCTGCCTCCAGCAGAGACACAGGAGTTCGTGAAGTGGTAGCAACAGGGCTGTCTTGCCGACCTCGATGATTTCAGGGGGTTTGCCGTCTTCGCCGGGTGCCTTTCCGCCCCTCAGCGCGTCAATGGCTTTACTAAGTTCTTCCATGGTGGGGTCTGCGTCAAGCTCCTCCAGAACAGGCATGTCCTCGATGGTATCAAGTGCTTCTTCAGAGATTGTGTTTGTTATTGAGTAAGGGTCAAGATAGTGTTCACCCCATTTACTCAACTGTTTGTCCCGGTCCGTGATGACTTCCCCTGTTTTGGATTTCAAGGGCGCACTCTTCTTAACTGACTTGCCCGTCGCCTTTTTGATACCAGAGTACATGGCCCTGATGTTCCCGGTGGAAGAGGCTCCCTCAATGCTTGCGGACAGTCGAAGCCAGTATTTGTTCGCACAACGGCGAGCCGTCTGTTTTGCCTTTTGACGAACAGCCCTCAGAGCCTGAAGGTTCTTCTGCGAGGGGTCACGCTTGAAGTCAGTCAGGGCATTACGCTTGGTGGCGATAACTGCCTCCATCTCTGTGATGCGGGCCTCGAACCAGTCTGTGTTTTGGCATTCACTCTTGCCTTACGTGAGCAGTGCAGAACTGTATATGGTGTTACGAAGACAGCTCCAACTTTCGGCGGCGCGTTGGCCTTGATTCAAGGTCGCTGCTTCATTTAGACGCTCTATAAAATTTTGGTTCTTGTCTGGATGAGCGATCTTGCTAACGTTGATGCGTTGCTGACCTTTGTGCTTGCAGCGATAGAGCTTCTTAGGCCTTATTTTCAGCTTGGAGGCCAGTGGTCAGTGTCACAGTCAGCACTGTGGTAAGATTTTGTGTTGCAGTTAGTGTTTATGTTATTATTATTATTTTTATTATTATTATTACTATTACTATTATTATCAATAATAATAACGTTACAACTTTTCTTCCACAAGGTGGCCCATTCAGCTTCGTGGGTTGTATCGATAGGGCCTTTTCTTAAAAGAAAGTATCTCTTGTAATTACAATGCTGTGAGAGTCCTTATTGTGCATATTGAAATGAAGAAAAAACTACAACAGCTCGTATTCTTCTCTGTCATTCCCGCCGTCCCTCAATTGGCGGCCAAAACCCCTTCAAAAGCGCCAAGATTGTCACTTGCCAACCTGGTTCGCATGGCGAACAATCAAACACACAAATAAATTAAAAGTAAGATGGGCAGCCTGTGGTGACACCAAACTCAATGAAGACGCTCATTTGAAAACTCCTGAAGAAGAGGGTGGCAAAGACTTGGCTGCCATGGCTTTTTCCCCTCTTGGGATACACATATCAATATTCAATGAAACAGGGTGGTAAAGTAAGTTACCAAAACCCACTCGTCAACAAAATGTAGAATCTTCCGGAAACCGGGAACGAGAGTCTGGGAACGAGCGTACAGTTCTGAGCACCATTTTTTTGCAGCACGCAAACAGCTTGACCAGTAAGTAAAGGCCTTACTGAAGAATTTTACTTCAAAACATTAGTTTTTCTCCAATATATTAAATTAAATAAGCAAATTGTAGGTGTGTTAGAAATGTCTACAAATTACTCGAAAGCTGCAAACATTTTAAAAAGAAAAATTAGGAACGGCACACTGCATATATTGTCAGTTTATTCTTGCAATTATACAGTTACAATGCAACTTAAAGAAGTTTAATTGTAGTATTTCTGCCGTTGTTACCTGAAAATATCAGGTATGTTAATAAACAAGAAATTAAGACTGCCCTTTAATCCCATCATCGTCATCACCTACTCCGAAATCTGATTTATGCAGAGTAACTGACATATTAGTGTAAATATCAATCCATCAGTACAACTTTCACCTTCATTTTTGAATACAAAACATTTGAATGCATTATTTTGAATAAATAACGTACACTCTTAAACTTACTCTTTATATACAGTCCCGACTTGAAATGTGAATTACAGCTTGTACATCAGTTGGCCAATTTATTTCCAGGTACGGTATGTAGTTAAAAG